>JABEEM010002639.1:0-12530 GCA_013363185.1 Fusarium secorum | reverse complement strand
TGCGTTACTATGTTCCTATAATGGAAGGTTCTCTCGTTTTGTGTATCTAGCTATAAAGCGCTGATGACCCCAAATTCATTCCCAAGGACGAAGCCATTCGTTTTAGATGTCTCCCGGCTCGCCACGCTGCATTTTATTGTGTTAAGCGGCTTGGTAACGACCCTGATGTGCTATATGTGGACTTTAATAGGAGACGGAATCGATTGAGCTAAAGAAATCTTCATATTCACTGTGATGGAGAGTTTATCGATTGTATTAAAGTTAAGCTAAAGGCATACTATGCTGTCATTGCTAAACCTGCTGCATCTTCTGAAGTATCTATATATATAGACCTATGTCATGTGAAGCTTATCAGCCCTGACTTTGTCGTACAACACAGCCTACCACTATTCGGCTCTCTATCCCTATCTGGCTGAGCTATTTCTTTTGGACCTATACAGAGCCATTAATATCACCTAGGGTGCGACGACTGACTTGCCAGAGCCGTAAATGATATTCTCGACTTTGAGGTTGAGACTACTGCCGGAGCCGAGGCCGCTGGGGCACTCGGGCTGGTTGCTGACGGCAAGGTTCAGGTGGCACTTCTCGTCGACACCGCGCTTGCAGGTGGGTTCATTGATGTTGTACAACTCATAATTCTGGGCGGCCCAGCTTGTGGGCTCGTCAAGGCATGAAGCGACATAGTTCATGGAATTGGCGGCTGATAGGGGAAGCTTGCCGTTGTCAAGGATTTTATTGCACTTGGAGGCGTGGACGAACTCGTAGTCCATGACAATGCCACCGCCCTGCTGGGGGTTCTTAGTAGCGGAGTCGCCGAAGCCAAGGTAGTTCCAAGCATCGTAGGAGATGTCGTGAGCACCCTCGGAGGAGTCGATCTTGAGGAGATGGACGTCGCGGCCCTCGTTGGAAACCTTGACGCAGATGTTGTTGCAGTCAACGGTACCGGGCCAGTAGGCAACGCGGTTGGTGTCGATCTTGCAGCCGAGAACTCCAATGCTGCTAGAGTACTGATCGTGGGGAGTAATACTTGCAGAGCTACGAGTAAACATGTTAACTAGTATTAAACCGAAAACATAGTTTGTCATTTGGGTCAAAAGTAGTGTATATGTTTTTATACTAAAATCAGTTTTTATTTCTAAAGCGTATTTGAAAGCGAACAAAAATACGAAGTATATTTCGATTTATGTTACTCTATAATTATATTGCTCCTTTTACAGTTGGTTCCGTACGTAATAGTCTATTTATTTTATAAGTTTACTTTATATTATTTAAATACTCATTTTACTTTTTTGATCTTTCGAGAGCTATAGCAATCTATTATTTTAGTAATTACCCTTTGTTTACGAGGACGAATAGTAGTACATGGAGCCCTAAGCAAGCTCTGTTTCAATAATACCCTCCATCGACTCAAATGGACCCCAGATCTTCAGTACCTTCAGCCCAACACTCTGAACCAGCTGCCGCCACTCATTCTCTGTTCTCTCCTTTGCACCCAGACAAGCCATCATGGTGATGTCGGACGTCGTCACCCGCGCGAGGGGCTTGATGGAGTTGATAATGCTCTCGTGGATAAGAAGTTTTGAATAGCCAGGCTCCATTGCATCAGCGATGTGCTTGAGGATTTGACTTGCTTTATTGTCTTCCCAGTCGTGCAAGATATTGTGCATGAAGTAAGCTCGAGCGCATCTGACTGGTTGGGGAGTCAAGAAGTCGTGAGGCTTTATAGAAATAATGTCCGGAATATCGAGTTCACTAAGGATCCCCGGTAGATCTTGGAGGACTAAGCTTCCCGCAGGAGTACCAGGATGGCGGATATGGAACTTGATCAAGTCATGGCCTTTGCTGCCGCCGACATCTACGACCAATGGCCGGTCAAGCTTATAGTTAGCAAGGAGGGTACCGGTCGGGTAGATTTCAGGCCAAGGCGTCAGGTTACCGGTATATTTGGAGTGGCTTTCCATAGCATCATTGAACTCTCTTGCAGCGACAGGATTGGCAACAAGGGACTCGAATACATTCTCCTTCGAACCGTTCAGGAACTGCCAGTTACAGTTATAGGAATCGGTAGGATTCCTATAACCAACTTGTTTCAGGTATTCAGGCAATGTTCGAAACATTGGGACATTTACGAAATGATATAAGCCCCCATAGACATTGGCGAGTGCTTGGTCTGCAGCCAGTGCTTTCACCCAAGGAGTAGGTTTGTATGTGTCCTCAGCAGTCTCAATGACTAGATTCTGGCCAGAGGTCTGCCGTATCAGTCGCCCTGTCAGCGGTCAATGATTAAGCTTGAAGATGTTGAAGGGAGTAGCTTACGGATCAGCACAGGATCAGTCTTGGTAAGCTCAGCTAGCTCAGCGCAAGTCTTGTCTCCACCCCCAGCCTCAACCCACTTTGTGAAAACACCAGCATCGATCAAAGCCTTGGTGCATGCGGTAGTAGCTGGGTTCACCCAACAGTGTTGCCAGACGATATCCCAGGGCCTTTGGATTTTGCTCACGGCCAATGTCAGTGCCTCCAAGGCACGAAGACGCCCCGCCTCGTTGTTGAAAGACTTATCGTCAAGGCCTTGAAGTGCCTCAATGAGGTTGTTTTCAGAAGGCATAAGACCGAGTTGTGTAGCTGGCGCAGTGAAAATTGGCGTGTATGCAGGCCAAATCCTAAAATGAGTAGAAAGAGATCTTGTGGGTTGATGGTGTTCAGCAGTGGCAGGGCAGAAGTCCGCATTTTAAAAGTTATCTACGTACTGTGAGCGTAAGCTTCACCTCTCTGTAAAGCCAGTCAAAGCATACCGTTGAAATACTGCAGCTCTAATACATAGCAGGGGTATCGTGTTAAGAGGATGTAAGTTTTGGATATGAAACGCCCTTGATTGTGCTCTATTTTACACTCATGTCGCAACTGGTTGCGCACTTTACTCGTTTCTTTATTGGTTGGTGTCATGACTTTGCCCGGAAGATCACGTTTCTCTGGAGGGGTGGGAGGTAAATTGCTTAAATCATTAGAGCGACGAAAACATCAAGAGGGCGGGAGGGATCTCCCATCAATGAAAAAGACAGTCCCTGATGCGTGATAGATAGGGAATTCTCCTAATTTTCTGATGAGCTGTTAAGCGTCACGTAATCATTAGGCGACTGTTCATTAGCAGTAGCGCAAGAACTTCTTCACAACTAAGACAATCAGTTGCTCGAAAGATCAGCGCATTCGTGCTGGCCAGCTGGCCAGACCTGGGACACGAGAGAGGCATGGTGTCGTGACGCAGGCAGAAGTGGCCGCATCACAGAGAGATGGTGGTCCCATATTTCCTGAGACGTTCGACCAAACACGGCTTGTCTGCTATTGTAGTGGTGCATCGAAGCGGGCAATATTTCACCCAGGTTGCTGCCTATCCTGCCTAGCTGGCCTGTTTGCCCTGATCTTGGTGGATGTCCTGATGATTGACAATCACGTCTTTATTTTGCGGGCACAGTCTCAGAAGGCCAATATGTCCAAGTTCTCAAGGTACACATACTGCGGTTGTTGACTAAAGTGGCAAATGGAAACCTGGCAGCGAGACAAGGAGCTGAGTAAGGTGGCTGTACCTGGGGTTGCCAGCGACATTCGATTTGAGACTTCTCTGGCTTTGCAGTTAATCGTCAGGCTTTCTATGAAAAACTTCAGTTCGCCTATGAATTTCTGACGCCCTTGGTAGCTCAAAGAGTGGTAGCTGAATACTCAACGAGCATCCCCAATCTACAACTATCCTTCTCTAACTTCTGAAGATGGCTGAGGACAGCGACACCCGTAACGCGATGTACCAGGCGAGCATTTCGGCTAATATGCGCCCTAGGAGAAGAAGGCTTCCCAATTACCCCGAGGCACAACTACATCAGTCAACCCCGTCCGCACCGGGCGTATTTGATCCCTTCTCCGTTATTTACCTCACAGAGGAGCCCGACGCCTACTTGCTGCGAAGCACTGCAGCTACACAACCTCCCCAACGACCTCCACAGCCTGCTCCCTATATTGACCTCACAGGGCTGCCTGATTCTCCGACTCAAACGCAATATGGAGAGGCTACAAGAAGCGGAGCACGTACGAGCTACCGGCTCCCGCCATGGCGAACTAATCATATTTTCCGTGATAACCCGGCAACCTCTCACGTAGGAAGCCAGCCATCAGCTACCATGTCGGGCCCGGCGTTTAATCTTCTTAGCCTGTCTATATTCATGACATCGCCCAACCGCAAGCCTCGGACGCCCTCACCCCCTCCAACACGAGCAGGCTTTACCCGCAATACCCGTGCCGGTGCAGAGAAAGACGACGAAACTGTCGCTATTTGTCCAGCATGTTATAACGAACTAGCCTATGATCCAGCTGATACCGGATTACACTGTCCCGCGAACACATCAACAGGAAAACGAAAGCGAGCACCCGACGAGCGCCATTTCTGGGCCTTGAAGAACTGTGGCCATGTAAGTTATCCTATTACATCGAGTCACGAACAGAAAGTAACGTGAAAAGGTCTACTGTGCCAACTGCTACGCAAAGCGTAATGGTGTAGACTTGCGGGCTCCTGATGAGAAATCTCCTTATCTCGCAGCAGCAGATTTCGGATGCGCCGTCGAAGGCTGCAATACCAGGGTATCTACAGTGAAGGACTGGGTTGGAATTTACGTTTGAATGTACTTTCCATGCGAGTAGAGTAGTTTGGGCCACGAAGTCGCGAATGAAGTAACGGATCCTATAAAAGTGATATCGGCATCGGCATACCAAAAGCGCAGTCTATATCTGATAGCTCTATCTGGAAAGGCCAGTTGTTATTTAACGCCGCTTGGAGCCCGTTGGCAAGTTCTCGGAAGGCAATCCTTCCACTTGGAAAAGCAGGCGGCATTTCCGTGGTTTTGTGTGAGAGTTTGAGAACAGGTTTTTGGTCTTCTGCTTTTGGCTATGAAGGATCAGGACGACTTCCTAAGGTTGCTAATTGAGTTATCATAAAAGCTCATATTTGTGTTTAAATTGGGAGTCTTCTCGTCGTTGGGGCTTTGTACCTCTTGTCTTCCAAATTCTTGAGTAAATTGTTGAAAAAAATTGGGAATCCCCCTTATCTTCAGGATTCAGACTATTAGTCTGAAAGTCCTAGATGAAACTATCTAGAGATATAAACCCGAGAAGAGCTCTCATCTCAGTAATGCACAACTAAGTTTCATAAAAAAAAAAGAAAAATACATTTTTCACCCAGCACTACTGCGCAATATAAACAACATAAATTGGGGGTTTTCATTGTAGTGACTTGATACATCTCGTTAACTTGGTAATAAGACCTTTTATTTCAACGAGCAATACCATCCACATTTTGGTCCAAACCAGCAGTTTTTACGGTGAACCTAGTAAAATGTTTTGTGAATCAATTGTTTATAAAACTCTGTTTTAAACCGCTTTCCTGGTGTTTTTGCTTCGGCTATTGAGCGATCACGATGCTGATATCTTGCCTAATGGATCTAACTATTTCCAAATACGCTGTGTTTTGACAATGAATTATCCGAATGAGGAACTTCGCGCCATCTTGAGGCTTGAACAACAGTATTGTGAAACGGTAGAGGACCTGGCCTCGACCTGGATGATGAACGAGGGATGCCAGCCGCGCCAACGTGGCACAATGAATAGTGTTACAATTACAGTTTATTCGATCCTCGCCACCTTGTTACTCGATTTTCTCGAAGCTTCAGCCATTCCAACTTTCTCTCGCAGCAATACAGCGGCTGTACATGTGTTTTCCACCGAACCTTCGCCAGATTTCGGCGTGTTCGTTCGGAGCTCCTCAGTAGCTGCCGATGGTTGTCTTTGGGCCGCTATACTGTACGAAAGTTCGGTCGGCTTTGGATGATTTCTGCTGTTTAGTTGGGTCCATGATGGGGGACTGGAGCTTGTTATACCTTTGGGAATGTATTTAGAGTTCTATTATCTGCGTGTGATCTGAACAGAAGATAAGCTGAAAAGCTTATCTGCGGCCATGGTTTTGGTAGCTGGTATACTGCCTGAAGTGTGTTTTCAGAAGCGCTATGTAGAGGTGAACCTAGCCAAGAGACGCCCTACAGGTCACGCACGCCTTTCCTCGTGGTAGTAGGTTCCACGGCCCTTTTATCCTCGATAAAGGAATCGTTTACATTGTTGGATCAGCAACCGCAGGCTATGAGTGTGTATGTATGTGCGACTCTAATGCTTGCTCTGTTATTAACAACTGATTTGGGAGTCATTATATGATGATCTTCAGAAAATGATTTGCGACGAACTTGCCATACCAGCTCGTACTGTTGCAATTGCGACTACCTAAATTATATATAGCATATTAGGACTATGGCCTAGGGCGGACTTGTCATAGTGTCCATAGAAAGGTTTACTAACAGGTATATGTACGTATTGAGTTAGAAAAATGATGGGATAAGGTGGCACCCCCTTCGATTAGCAGTATAGCGAATAGTATTGAGAACAAGGTCTATTGCTTAGCATTTCCTGATATGTACAGGAGATATGCCAATAAAGCTGCATTCGATCATGAATTCTAAGCTCGGTCTGCTCATTTCGCCAAAAAGTGCATTATTCATATCTTTCCTTCTATGCTCCTAGAGGTTTTGCTGCATTCGACAATGTTACAGAATTTCTATACTGAAAAAGAAAAGGTTATCCCAATTTAATGATTGAGATCCAGGATCTCGTTCGTTTCTTTTATGTTGTTTGTACCTGGAGGCAAGGATACTGCTCTCATAGCTAATAGAGATCGTGGCATCTAATTAAACAATAATATACTAATAACATGCACCAGGCCACAAAGGCAATGCATTGAGATTGATTGACAGTAACCATAACCCGGCATATCGAAAATTAAATACGACGTAGACCGGGTATATATTAAACCTTATTCATTGCCCCTCCACGAGACTCGGTATTTCGCAGCTAAGGATATGATAGGGCGAGGTTCTGCAGGAGACTGGTCTCATACGACTAGCGAATTGCCCACTGATCCCGAACTACTCAGGAAAGCGGCCTGATTTATAGGCAGAGTTTAGGCGCTGACTCTTCTTTAAATTATCTTACCGTACGTATATGTCGTGATGTAAGTCCTTGAACCATCTCATCAACACGGATATGGGTACCACAGAAAAGCAGTGTGATTACCTATCGGTCGCAGGAAAAGGCCTCGATACCGACCTATATGGCTGCCAACATAGCAATGCCATTTCAGTATGGCGGCTATAACAGTAATAGGTTGAGCCATTCGAGCCACTTAGCGTAATCTGCGCAACATCAAAGAAAAGACTACAATCAATAGAGCGAAACTTTATCGGACTCTTATAAACAAAGAGATCTAACGCAGTAACTGACTGATTAAGTCATTTTTTGTATAAAATCGCAGATTTGGTTTATTTAAAAAGAACGGACAATTGATGAATGAGAACAAACCCCAGTATTGTCTATCATCGGGCTAATCCTCCTCAATTACAAGCTTCTAGTGGCCCTATTTTCTTGTACATAACTAGATGCAGGGTCGGCACTTTGTATCGATAACTTCCCACCATTTGTATCATAATGAAAGAAAGATCCTTTCTCACAAAGTACCATTGTTATGCGGCTTGTATCTGTTAAGCCATAGGAGTGGATGTTGCTCATTATGACTAGGACCTTTCGGATCAAGCTTTTAATTCTGCTGCAGGCGCAAGACTAGGAACGGTACATAAGGATGACATTCCGTAACTATTTCCAACAACATCTGCAGTTCACTTACCGAAGGCCAATCAAAAATCGCGACTGTTGAATGCTTGTTTTGGCCGTGCAGATTATCGACAATCAAGTGAAGTGAATTTCCCTCCATTCTATCCTGATCATGAATCCGCTGTAGGGTTGAATCGAGATACTCTTTGAGGTCGACAAGCGGTTGGATTGCTGTATTACCGACTGCGTGCTCGCTATTGTAATGAGAATTTGCGAACGAATGTTCTTTGCCTCGCGTCAGTTGTTCCAAGTTCGATTGCATGCCCCCATTGTAAATAGCTCGAAGATAGTTTGGAGATATAATTTGCATTATGATGGAGCCTGGATATTATCCGTTTGTCTGTGCTGTATAGTTTTGTGCAACGAAAGGGAAGGTCGTAATAAAGCTGCCGATGCCTTCCAAAATCACAAGAGCCAGTCGGGTAAACAAAAAAGCCAGTGACATGCACTAGGGTAGACACCACATCACTGCCTTAACAGGGTTTCATATGATGAATGCCTCTTTTTACATTTCCAGGGATGATATTGACTTGCCCTTTGTCTACCTTCTTCGACCAGGGGCATATACTGGCGATTTTTTAATAAGTAAAAATCCAGATTCTTACCTTTGCTAGTCCTAACTTCGAAAACTTAGAGCTTGTGTTATTTTCAGCTATGGGCAACCGTGCCATACTCCGTATTTTCCTGATTACAGACATAGCGATTCAACCCCGTTCCCGAAGCAACTTTTTAAACTTAAGAAGAATTTGAAACCAGATAGAAAAGACTAAAGACAGGAGGAGAAAAGAATCTGTATGGGGCCATTCATCCAGCAAGGTCATGGTTCTAGTTAGCTCCTCGTCAGGGTTTTGCGCAGCTAATTTGTTGACCCTTAAATCTCTGGCAATAAGTATTTTATTGCGCCTCATGGGCTTTATGTGAGCGCTACAGAGCTTTTGACTCATCAACCTCGTCGGGCTGAGGGCGAACAGAGAGTATCGGGATTACCCGTTATGCCAAAGTCTCAAATAAGGGCCACCGCTATCAACTAGTAGATAGATGAGAATGTGTACGGCTTTTCACCATTTTGAATATTGCCTGAGGACCTGAGACAAGCAGGCTATAGACATCCTAGGGATACACTTGAATGCAACTGGGAATTCAAGCATTATTTGAAGGCTAATATATTCGAGTCATTTATGGCTACCCTAGTCGCTGTAGGAGAATTGAATGATACTATAGAAAGCCTCACCAAGTATAACCGTATGCCACGGCCTGAAGTCTCTACGACTGGTATTATGCTTGCTAAGAAAATCTTTCACTGGCCATCGGTTATAGATATTGATAGCAAAAGAAGCTTAAAACTTATTTAAATTCTATAACTGCCACTTTGGTGTGCCTGTAGTAAGCTCAGTCCCTCAAGAGCTACCGGGAATCCTTAGGGAAACTTTTACTCTATACATCATATAGTTAAAGCGTGACGACTTCTTGGCTCCCTAAGATAGATGTAAAAACAAGCAATCAATTTTAAATGTATCACATGAAATATAGATATTAAGACAGTTATAGAGTTACATACAGAGAAATAAATTTATGTTAACTATGAATAATTTCAAATTTGATTTTTAACAACATAAATACATATATTAATCCTCATGACCAGTATTCAAGTAGCATTGGAGTTCTTGGCTGCAAGATCAACACCAGCCGCGTCGCTTACTGGCCCAGTGCCGCCGACTGCAACAATATCTGCGTCAAAGTACTCGCACGAAGGTCGCCACGTCTACCTCCTCAAAATTGACTCCTCCGGCGGTGCTCACGATATCTCACATGATGCTTGGAACTTCCTCAAGGTCGGCAGGTCTGCCTCGGAGGATTCCGAGCAGGGCGGTGGCATCCCCATGGGCTACAACTATGTGCACGCTTCTAATTGCAATGACTTACTTGACAATGGTAAGCTTCCCCTCTCTGCTGCAAACTTTATGGGATACGTCGAATCGTGCCTCAAGGAGCTTGAAAGTTGGGCCGCACAGAATATGTGCTTTACAACATCTACGATCCAGTCTGCAAGTATGGTGTGGATGGGAATTGTCATCTCAACCCTGCAGTCAGCAACCTACCAAAGTGCCCCGGCGGTCTCGAATCTACCAAGAAACTAGACCATAAGGTTGAGAACATCCTCTTCGGCTCTGGGAAGTCTGCCGCTGCACCCTAATGTATTATGATAGCTCTATACAAATCACATAAAGATAGCTCAACCAGATAGGGGTCGAGAGCTACATGGTGGTAGATTGTGTTGTACTGTAGAGTGCTGATAGTATTGGCATAACGTAGGTTAATCCGTTGATCTTTGTCACTGCGTTATTAGGACATACGTATAACCAAGACTGTATAGTTTAAGCAATTATAAATGTCACGCGGTGTGTCTTCCATGCGCATACGGTGATAATGTATGAATAAAGTAGAGTTTGAGTGTCTACAGTGTAAAGCGTGCTATATTGCATGCTAGACGGGCAACAAACAGCCTTATGCCACATAGGCTTTAAACTGACAAAATCTAAATCTATTCACAGTCTCCTGTCCCTCGAAGAACGTATCGTCACCAGCCGGTCTCTCAAATTCTCCGAAATCGATTTGAGCCACTGATTAGTGACGAAGCATACCGGAGCGAGAGGCACTTATCTTATAAGGTAAACTCAAACCGTAGCTTGGACAGTTATAGGGGTAGTTACTGCTGTCCAAACTCTGCTACACGATGTGCTATTGAGGGTTGATTCTGATCAAGCCCTGACGCAAGAAGCGTTCAAAGGGACAAGTACAAGTACTATCATGAAAGTCTGGGCTGGCGAACATCCTGTAAGTGGATCGTAGTCTTTGAACATTCAAGCATCGGCGTAACCATTCCCTGTATATCAATGAGGCAAATTTGAAGCACTTCTAGGAAGCATCCGCTGCAGATAATCCATACTCAAGGACTTTTTATACAAAGTCAAGTTAGCCTCTGCATGGCAAACTGAAAGATTGAGGCAGTCAAAAGATGATAGCTGCTAAATGAGTTAGTATCGAGGTTACCAGTAGCTAGGCAGGTTCCTCAATAAAATAGATGGCTTCATTCCTTAGTTCTACAGCCATCACTAACATATATATGCTATGTAATACTTTAGGATAGACTGGTAGCACAAAGCGTATAATTATAGTTCGCTGTTACTAAATATCTATTCCTTCATATAGCCAGTAAGTACACTCCTAGCTACTGTCATGTTTTGGCCATAGTATGTAGTTTTCCACATCAGCTTTCATCGCTTGACTCGATAGAATCTTAGCGTCACATATCGGTATGCCGTTATTCCATGCATCCAGAACCTTCTTCATGGGCTTCTCTCTGTCGTACTCCCGTTGTGTACAGACTAAGTGAGTTGGATGATCACCAACTGTAGAGCAGAATTGAAATTTCCCAGCTAGTTCTGAAGTTACCGTTTTATGCGAATGACGACCAAAAGAGCCCGCGAGCAAAAATCTATATTGTGGCGCATTGTCTGGATCCTCCTCATCCTCTATATCTTTGTAATAGCGACCAATGAACTGTGCTTCAGTAAATCTTTCTAATTCTGCAAAAGTGTACTCGCACACGGGATCAGTACTCTGCGGGTCATAAATCTCAAATGTGCTTTTATCAAGGTCTATCATATAAGCGAAGTCATGCCAATCGATATCAAAGTCACCGATATGGAAGTCATCATCCATAACAAAGCTATCAATATCGAACTTCTCATCACCCATCTCATCGTTATCGAAGGACTCAATATCGAAGTCTTCCTCATCGATTTTGGAGAGAAGTTTTGGATGGACGACGGTAATCTTGTTCAGAGCCTCGGGATCGGCGATAGAGGCCGGGTGGACCAATTTAACCTTTTTCTCAGCCGTGGCAGCTGAGATGAGCTTGAGGACAGCTGGTCCAGAGCAGGCATCTACGTATTTATGAATCACATGCCGGGATTCTGGCTCTTTGGAAGCGTAATCTGTGCAAAATGATCTCCATTCGTCTCTCAATTCGCTTTTGTCCATATTGTTGACGTGCGATTTCGCAGTTTCATAGTTGTTCTGAGATATGTAGCTAATATGCTTAAGTCCTCTCTTCAACGCCGCAATGCTATCGGGGGAGGATAAGAACTTGAAAATATAAACGCCATGTTCTTCAACATAGCCGCCTTGGAAAGAAGTTTGGCTAACATAAAACTTGTTTTTGTAATAGATAAATATACAACTAGTAGTACCCATATTCTTTTAGAGGTAGTTAAAGGTTATTATAGAGAGATTTTAAAATATTAGGGAGTAACTAGATATGTAGAGAGACATTATATAGAGTTTTATCGTAATATGTTTTAGTTTATTATAAAAATGAAAACATTTTTTTTAACAATAGCTTTCCTTTACATAATGATACTATTTATAACGTAAGAAATATCACAAATATAAATATTTTTAAATATAGGCTATACTATAATAATTCAAGTTCCTTATGTTTACTATATTCTCTACCTTTAATAGGTTGAAATGATAAAGTGAATACTAAATGCTATATAAGTAATTAAGGCTTGTATAAAGTACATAAATACATATTTATAGATTTCATACTTCAGCCTAGTTATAAATTATTTATTAAATGTCTATTTTTAAAAGCATAAAATCTAAGTACCTCGGAGACTTTATAGTATCAAATAGCTAATAATAGTATTATTACTCTTAAAGAGCTAGAATAATAAGGATGTTGTCACCAGTGTGGCTAACAGACCGACCGACTC
>JABEEM010002630.1:0-20115 GCA_013363185.1 Fusarium secorum | reverse complement strand
GTCTTGTGAAGCTATTGATGATTCTTGGATGAGTAAGTGTGCTAGCAGAACACACAAGTAAAGAACTGGTCTTTCAATGATCATATCATTAATTCATAATCAGGTGCACGAGACATGATCATATGTTTGTCAATCTTCGTGCTGAAATATAATCACCATGATGACTTGAGGTTGAGTGTCTCGAGCTCAAGATAGTCTAGTGTCAACAGTTTATGAGGCACTCTAATGAGACCATCAAGTATTGAAATAGAGATCCTCACATGATAAAAGGATCAGTTGGATCCAGAAACGATTATTACGACGCTATGTTTCCTTCAGTATATATCCTATTATTTGAGCCTTAGCGCCGTGGAAGAATGTCATCTGCGTGGGAAACAGCCCAACACAGTCATTTTGGTAGGCCTGTTCCCTGACCTCGCTCGTCCGTCTATACCGTGAAATCCTATGTACTATGCACCCCTTGTGCTCAAGGCGAAAGAACACCTAAATTGAGTATGTTTTATGCAATTATTCCCTGCTCTGTGTAATGCAATGAGCCAAACAGTCTAAATGAGCGCGCGAGATTGCGCAGGCTTTTGATTTCATGTCTGGGTCCCAGAACTTCAAGAGGTCTAGCTTCTGGACCATCTTGGAATTCTGGGCCGAAGGTGTTCTTTCCACACCAAATTTGTTCATCAGCAGTGCCTCGAAGTTGAAGTTAGATCCGCATAACGTCCTATGACGAATGTGATGAAGACCTATGCCCTCTTCGATGACGAAGGCTTGAGTGCGCTGCCCTCATCTCTGGTTGGGGACTCTGCGGCTTATCCCTATTAGGTCTACAACAGCAACTCATGGCAGCATGTAGCAGGAATGCCACGTCGGTGAAAATAGCAGCCAGCCACATGAAGACAAACATCTTGATGCCAATGTTTGCCTTGATATTGAGCTGATCCTGCGCCGTGAGTGCGACCTTAGCAGCAACACTTATGACAGTTGCAATGATAGCTGCGAGCGAAATAAGAACCGCTGTGCAGAAAGCAAGAACCGTTATAACCAAGCTCCACCAACGGGTGCGAATAACGAGGAGGCTTAGCGGAATAAGGACAAAGTCGATGCATATGCCGGCCATGAAACATCCATACATGATTCTAGAGCCTATCTTGAGCAAGTTGAGGACGGTAACGGCCTCAGCAGGGAGTGCAATCCGAGCTCCGGCGAGCAGTTCGCTCACAAGAATCTCGACAGGGTTGAACCAGTACCATTGTTTGGGGTTAGAGCAGTGGGTAACGCCCCTGAGTTGTGTTGTTAGCTATCGTATGCCACATGTGATACTTGGAAACATACTCATCATTGTAACCTTCGCAAAAGTTCCATAGTCCAACCTGGTAGAAATCATGCAGACCTAAACTCCGAGCAACAGAATTAAGCAGCTGCGAATTATCGACCGAGATCGGTATAACTTGAGAGACATCAAGCTTGAAGAAGTATATGTCGTTCAATGTCGAATTGATATGGGTATTACCGATTATGGCGAGAATCAAGAAGGGTATCGATAGAAAGTATAGCGTGCTAGCAGCGAAAGCCGTGTTTCGCCTATGCACGTTCGCCATGGTAAGGTACCTAGGTGGGCACTGCGGTATCGGAGTGAGCTTCCAAATAGCTCGTTCGTTTGTTGGTGATGCCTTCTAATTGCGTGCTGTGCTGCACGATACCAGCGATGAAACAAATAACGAACAGAACAAGAAAGATGAAAGGAAAGGAAAGGATAATCGCGGAGTGGTGTGCGGTTGAATGTCTACACAGTCCACAAACAGAACATAAGAAACAAATGGGGTTAGGAAAGGCTTCGTAATCCGGAGAACAAAAGAAAGGTAGCGACAGGATAATGAAGAAGTTGTATGCAGTAGAGAAATGCGTTGCGAAGTGGGCCAGCCAAATGGTCAACACCAGCTGCAAGGTACTTGGAGGAGCGAGCGAGGAGCGACAGCTTTCACAGAGATAGTGGAGCAATCGTCATGATGAAGGGAAAATCCCAATTCCAAGGATCTTGCCAGACGACATGGATCCATGCAAATCCATGATCGAAGAGGCGCCAAAAGGGTCGTGGGCCTTTCCGAAACCTTGACCTAAAAGGGATAGATGACCTCCATCAGTGGAGAGCTTATGTGCTTTTGGTGGAATGTCCCCTGCAATACAGCACCCCTGGGGAGCCTAGGGAGCGACAATGCAGCGGCAAAGGGAAGGCTTATACATACCTACCTAGGGTCCGTGGGTTAGGGGGCCATCAGAACCTGGGAAAGCTGAGCGAATAGATCTCTATTTGTCTATTGAAGCTGGATGAAGAACCTGGACAGCCGCCCGTATTATGATACATCCAGTTGGTAAAAGCCTAAGTATAGTACATACATATCAAGTAGCACGCCAAAAAGAATGGGAACATCTTGAATAGGCGCCTAAGAAAAGTTCTTGGATTTACGACTTGCAGGAAAAACATGAGGTGCCATGCCACTATCATAGGCTATTGGTGCTTGGCTTTCGCTTTTGTCTTCTGGTATCCAATCCAATCCATTTCTACTCTAGCCCCAAACTACCGAGCCTCAGGTGAAGAAAAGGAAGTGATGTGCCGCGTTACCGGCTGGGTCTTAGCTGCGGCCCAATATGATGACGCGTTTCAACACCATCCAGCGAAATTTCGTGAACAACAAGCGCTGTTGCAAGGAGTACACTCGGATTTTCGGGTATTTGACTCTCTTAGCGCTACGGAAACAGTCAGAAACTTAACACGACTTGTGCGTTTATTTTTGCGGCTCAACATTGGCCAATTGACACTGTCAATCCCGGCCGTTATTACCGCTAAGAAGGCGAGGACTAACGAACTGTTTATTCATAGACACATGTCATTATGTCACAGCGGGTGAGGCCGCATCATCAAATAAAGCACTAACAACCTACTAACCTTAGCCAACTTGTTCAGTAGTTTTTATTTTTATTTTTGCTCTCTTTTGCCAAGTCGCGACAAAGCAACTATCACGCAGTCGCTCTCCTTTTTTCCTTGGGTCCTTCATTTTGATCTCTTTTTATTCGTAATCTCGTCTAAGATTGGGATAGGTACTCTTGACTAAAAAGCCAAGCAAGGCGGTGCAAAAAAGAAGGTTTCCCAACCGCCGCACGCATCACATCCTTCCACTGGTCTCTACAGTGACTGCTTGAGGTTTTTCTTCCTACAATACCTTACGTATCATACCCACCTCATCTCGCCGATCTGTCGTTGTTCGCAAAAGTGGGCTCTCTTGATGCTGTTTCTGGTGTTTCTCAAGCAGGGATCAAAGGCAGGACTGCACAAGTCGTCGCAGATCGCACTAGGCTGGATCTTGTTCTACCTCATCAACAGCACAACTCAGTTTTTTTTCTTCTTTTTCTTCGGCCTGCTTTGCCTACTGGAACTCCCTTGATCTTGTACCACTTTAAATCGACGCGCCCCCGGCTGCAATAGGTGGCGCCTTGAGCTCCAGTTGTAAAGCTTGTTGCGACTAGCGAGCTTCCTCTTATCGCCCTTCCAACTTATCCTGCGCCTTGCCAGAGATATTCTCTTCCTGTCACAAATTCTTTCAGCATCAGTTTTCCGTCATGAAGCTCTGGAGCTCAGTACTTGCGGCTCTGGCTTTGACTTCCAGTCAAGTGGCAGCTCAGACAGTCGATTTATCAGCGTCTTCAGACCTCACTTTCATTGGAGGTACACGAACACAGAAAATTACACGACAAACCGGTCCTCCTACAGGCGCATATTCTTCCTACGCCTCTAAGATCACACTGCAGGGCTCCAGCGACACCGAATCGGACCAACTCACGAGCACCCTCACAGGCCTTTTCCCCACAGACGTCACAGGTAGCACTACCATCACCAGCAACCTGACAGAGACTGGCACAGGAACCGCCACAGCAAATGGTACCTCGACTACCACGACGAAAGCAAAGCCTACAAACACACAGCCTTGTAACAATTATGTCGAGCTTTGCAAGCGCAAGTACGGCAATATCACGATGGTTGGCTGCCACAACTCACCCTTCGTAAGGCCGGGTAACTCTGGCTCTAACCAGGAGCTTGAGGTTGAGACACAACTTAATGATGGCATTCGCTTCCTTCAGGCCCAGATCCAGTTCCCTAGCAACTCATCAGTGCCACACTTTTGCCATTCGACCTGTGATCTTCTTGACGCGGGTCCCATCACCAACTGGCTAACCAGAGTACGAAAGTGGGTTGACGACCACCCATACGATGTTGTCACTATTCTTCTTGGAAACGGAAACTACTCCCATCCCGATCTTTACGTACCGTACATCAGAGAGACCGGTATTTTGAAGTATGTCTACCAAGCGCCTTACCTCCCAATGGCCCTTGAAGACTGGCCCACTCTGGAAGACCTGATCATTCGTGGCAAGCGAGTCATCATGTTCATCGACTACGTGTCGGACCAGAAGAAGTACCCCTGGCTTCTCGATGAGTTCACACAGATGTGGGAGACTCCTTTTGATCCCCTGGATCGCAAATTTCCCTGCACTGTCCAGCGTCCTCCCGACCTGAGCGATAAATCAGCCAAGAACCGCCTGTACCTCATGAACCACAACCTCAACGCCGAGTTCAACGTCTTTGGTGCCGAAATTCTGGTCCCCGCTGTGGCACTACTCAACGAGACTAATAACGTCACGGGCTATGGCAGCCTGGGTGTTGCGGCCAACAACTGCCGCTCTGACTGGGGCCGGGCTCCCAATATTCTCAACGTGGACTATTACAATTACGGTGGCTTCCCTGGCTCTGTCTTTGAGGTTGCTGCGCAGATGAATAACGTGACATACAACCGTGACAGTTGTTGCGGTACCGCGAGCCTGGCTCCACATGCATATCAAGCTGCGTCTATGACAGCTTTGCTGGCTGCATTGATGTCAGCATACCTCATGTTCTAGATGTGTGCATGGGATATATGACCACATTTCTTACTGGTTCTGTTCGCATAGCGATAGAAGCGTATTGATTTTTGTTTTGCATAGACTGGAAGTTTTGGGCTCAAAGACATAGGCAGGGTCAGTACTCACCACAAACTTATAATAGAGGATGGGGCTCGCATGTATGAATCAAGTTCTCATTTTCTGAATAGAAACTCTTGTTTAGATCAAGTTGATTTACCGTGTAGCTCGCCCTGTTCAACTTTGGAAACGGTCTAAGCCAGCATGAATATCTACGCCAACTTCGATCGGCATTCTCGTTTTTCCAGATACAATTTCCTTCAAGCATAGTCTCATATTTCAAGGATAGATCATCTGCTCTTCTGGTGAGATACTGTGTAGATTCGGTGTTGCATTCGAATATTATGTTCAAATTTACATTCAAATTTGCTCACCATGCACATCAACATGCAGACAATGAGTCTTGCGCCGGTGTAGCGCATTGTAATCGGTGCACAGTATCATGCGCGATACTCACATGTGAAGTCTGTCCATGGCAAACCTCACGTTTATATGACAGTGTTGACTTTGTACGTGGAACTGTTTTGATACCAAATCGCATATTGAGCAAAACTATAGGGTATGTGTATATACCCGACATATATATCTTGATGTCCGCGTAACGAGTCTTGGGGTTATCCAGACCTGCAAAAAAATTCACCATTTGTACAATTATTAGTTGATATATCGATAATCACAAACCGTATGCCAGAAATACCCCAAAGCAACCGAAGAATGCTGCCGAGTGAAGTGTGTTTTGTTGTTATTCTCTGCTCAGGTTGAGAGTCTTAAAACTGGAGGAGGTGTCGACGCTAGAGCCCGTTACAGATACCATTGCGCAAAGACTGGCAGTACGGGACCTACATGGAATATGCAGTGATTGGTCAGATCTGTTCTATTTATACCATAGCCAGACAAACGTCGTCGATAAATCAAGGGTCTGCAAACAGCCGCCGACAGCCCACCATTCAAGACAACTGGTCATGCATGCCCTTCTTGTAGCTTGCATCGTACAACTCACTACGAGAGCAGGATGGGAAAGGGCCCAAAAGCCAAGCCTGGCTTGTACATAAACGAATGCGACAGAGGTAACATGCCGCGAGTAAGACAGGTACCGCAACAACGGGAGAGAGGAGGATTCACAAAAACATACGTTGTGTAGGGTTGCATTACAGCATCAACGACAAAGCGACTCAGCTGCGCAACATCTGCTGTACATTGAGCGTGAAAAACCTCACACTCTTTCTCCCCGTTGCCCTCAGTGCTTCCCTTAAGCACAGACAAGAGGGGAGAGGAAAGGACCCTTTTCAGCTTTGCCAAAAAGAACACAAGTATTGTGGAAATCTCCGGTAGCTGATGACAAGGCTGTTTAGCTAGACTCAACCTAGTTGCGCCTCTGAGGCTTGAAGCTGAAGTTGAATGACACCTCGATGTCTTGGACACAGTATCCGCATTTGTGCGATAATGAAGGCAGTACTCCGTAGGATTGCTCGAGAGAGCCAAGGGCGGAGGCCGCCTATGGTAAATGTCGATTGGATGGATGATTACTGCAAGGGTTTGGATCGAATAGAATCCAACAGAGAGTGCAAACTATGCATCTAAGGTTAGATCGGAAAGGAAAACTCCCAAGGTACAAAGGATTGCTTTCGCCTCCATGTGCACATATAAGATAGTCACTTCTCAAGCGCTTGAGTGAGGTTCAATAAGCGACTCGAGAAGTAGCACTGCTTAATCACCGCGTTGTGTTACAGCACATGAGACAGAGGTCGAAGAGGGTTATTACGGCACTTGGACAAAATATGAGATCTCGCATGGTCTTTCGTGGGGGGAAGACCCAGAAAACAGGTCCAGCCCCAGCCTTACAGAGGTTAATGATCCGCCCGATCCCAATCATGCCCCTCAGAGGATGGACGGGGAAGCCTAAGGCGTCCCTAGCCAGTGTTAGTTTGACCCATCTAAGGTTGGTAGGTAACCACTAATGAAACCTAAGGTACCGTAATAGGACGTTCATTACCGTTCATGGCTGAACGGCTGAAGTTGCTCAGCAAGGGGGAGGCTTCTCCATTCCATACCATGTCCTCTCTTCTCGTCCCTTCTGCCTTGTGTAGTTCTCGTTTATCTGTCACTCGTTCCCTCTCGATAACCGACAAACTTTTAGCATCGTCAAATCATTCGTTGTCTGATCGGCCGTCCCTCTTTTTGCGCGTCGTGCCCCGCCCACCATACCGCGAGCGATCGATCCATACCATAGCGTACTGCTGTTACCCCGGGCTTAGAGCCATTGTGTCTAAAGCCACAAACAATACACAATAATGAAAAGAGCTGCGCAATATGGTATACCAAGATGACCGGGCTGAAGAGCCCTTTCAAACTTACGAGCCATATCATCCTGCTGGCTCTGTAACCGCATCACAAAGGCCCGCAACAAGCCAACCACATCTGAGCCATCGCGTTTCTGCCATGACAATATATTCCGACGATAATCCGTACCCTCAGCTTCACGGCCGCGAATCTATGGTGTCTCTCGACTCCTATGCGGGGAACTCGAGTCCCCCCCAACAGGAATATGACGGACATTCGTACGCTCCTGGGTCTGGATGGTCCGCCTCATTTGGCTACAATGGAGCGGGGGGATCCTATGCGCCTGTGTCTGCAGCTGGGCCTCCTCCTTCGCGGTTTCCATCTCGAGCCAAGCGTGCATACGGCTCATCTCTTGGAAGAACCATTCAAGAGGAAAGCACAGAAGACGAAGCTTACGACCTGTCATTGCTTGGTGGTGCAGCGCCCATGGGCCACTCTGGCCGCTATGATCCCATAAAGGAGGATGAGGATGATGTCTCTCCTGGCTTCGACTTGAGCGCCACGCTAGGGCCAATGACCTCGCACGATGAGGTTTTCGTGAAGAAGCTTCAGGCGCAAGAGGCTAGCGGAATGCTGACAGGAGGTTTGGGCCAAGGATTTCATGCGGACGTCAAGATGCGTGATGCCGAACTGCTGTCGTCGACCCCATCTGTTCAGAGGAGTCTGTCGCGGTCCTTTTCGCGCCGCAAGCCGCCTGAGCATCTTGGCCGATTTGAGACGATCCGACAAAGAGGACAGGACGAAGCTAATCGGAAAGGAGAAGTCATTGAGGTGATATTAGAGGAGGGACCAGGCGCCGACCTGAGCAGCATCGAGGGACTCAGCACGGTTGCGTCTAATGATTTCCGCCGATCAACATTCCCGACTCAGGAGGGCAAGACGGAAATATTCTACCCTCAACCGAATTGGAAGCCTCCAACAATGCGATGGCCCTACCTCACATTGCTGATTATAATATCGGTCGGGTTGGCTATTGCGCAGGAGTACCTTTTCCAACGATTTCACGAACGACCCATAGTAGAATTCCGGTCTCCCAAAGATATAGACACCTTTGTCTATTTTGCAATCAAATTCTTACCGACCGTAGTTGCGGTTACTTTCGGCGTGTTCTGGCAGTTTACTGACTTCGAAGTCCGCCGCCTGGAGGCTTTCTACCAGCTATCCAGACAGCAGGGTGCTCTGGCTTCCAAGTCGATTAATGCCGACTATGTCACAAGTTACAGCTTCTGGCGACCTTTTCGAGCGATCAAGCTTGGCCACTATGCGGTGGCTTTGTCTTCCTTCGCCTCAACACTCGCCGTTTCCCTCGTACCAACCTGTGCAGCTGCGTCGATCATACTCACGCCAAGCCGCAAGGAGCGTATGGAAAACCCCAGTGACATGAAGGAGATCTTCGTGGCCTCGGTCTGGTCGCGACTTTTGACGGTTACTTTGGTGTTGTGTGCAGCCATGGGATGCGGCTTACTATATGTCTTACAAACTCGACGGTCAGGCCTACTCTCTGATGTCAGAGGCATTGCTGGCCTTGCCAGTATGGCTGTAGTGAGCCATGTCTTGATGGACTTTAAAGATATGGACACAGCCAAGCATAAAGACATTCACCAAAAGTTGAAGCGCCGTCGATACATGCTGCGAAATTCTTCGCTTGCACCTTACGAGGGCACAAGCACAAAGGTGGAAACGGACAGCGAACAGGATGACGGCGCACATCTCTCGGAGCACCCGCATCCCCTGATGCTACGTCCAATGGGATGTATCCCTTTCATCATTGGGTTGATCCTCTTTGTAGCATTGATCCCAACGTTTCTCTTCACTCCCGCCCAGATTATCACAGACAAGGCTGCCTGGGTCGTCACAGCGTTGGCTGTCATCCTCAAGCTATGCTGGGGCGCGATGGAGACATCTGTTCGCATGATGGAGCCTTACTATATCCTTTCGAAGCGACATGCGCACTCAAAAGTTCTCACCCTTGATTACACCGCACTGCCGTTTGCTTATATGCCGCTGCGAGCGCTCTTGAACGGCCACTTTCTAGTGTTTCTTGTTGGGTTCGGTAGTGTCATGGCTGAATTCCTGACGATCCTTGTAACCAGCCTTGCAACGGTGGATGGACAAGGCTTTATCACAGGATATGGAATGAGCAAAGGGAAATGGAAGGAGGATAAGGAGAACAGTGAATTGCTCAACTCTGGACAGGAGACGATACGCTCATTCTATATCACCCTCGGCGCCACATTATTCATACTGATCTACATGTTTGTTGTCTCAAACATGGTGTTCTTCCGCCGACGCCATCCTTTCCTGCCGCGTCAGCCCAACACTATTGCGTCAATTCTGGCTTTTATCCACCAGAGCAAGATGCTGTACAATTTTGTGGGAACCTCGAAGCTAAATAACGCAGAGATGGCGAAGAAGCTTGATGACGGTAAGACGTATGGGTTAGGATGGTTTACAGGAAGAGATGGACAGACACACTGCGGAGTGGACCAGGAGGAACTGACTAGTTCTTACAAACATGGTGTCGACTACACGACGATGAACAATCCATGGAATGCACAGTGGGATGTGCTGTAGATGCGCAATATATGTTATGATTATGGAACCGGATTTGTGTATGGCCATAGTTCGGCAGGTATACACAACATTTGGACGGCTCAGGGCTAGAGTTTGGTAAATTAGACATTGGGGGTTGGCGATGAATTCTATGATTCCGTTTTACCCATTTCTTATCTGAGGCCTACGTTGCCGGAGTTTGAGGATCTCTCGAAACAGAAGCATCAAGATAAAGGCATAGCTTTTGTTAGGAATGCGACGAGCGAAACATGTAATGAGACTCGGATGAAGATGAACCGGAATGGTGACGATTCATATTCTCGCTTAGTGTAATACTCTTTGGTCTAACACGTGCTGGGCATGGATTTTGAATGGATAAACACGTCGATCATACTTGCTATCTTCGTATCAGAAGGTTTCGAGTTGACGCGTCCATGCTCCTCCATATTAGTAGTTTTTGACGCTCATGTTTGAGAAATGTGTCGCCTGTCCAGTAACAAGACCTGTGACATTCCCAGTGGATTGTGCCGGCCATTCCACGCGTAATGGATCTCCTTCTCTTTAGTTAATCTCAATCTCTCTGTATCCGTACAGCGTTTATTACAGTGGCACATCATCGAATACTATTGGCCTCTGGAATGCGTACCCCTGAATATCGGGGCAGTGAGGGGTTGGAGATCTGGAATGTGAGATATCCAATAGGGAAAGAGAGTCGACGATTCTGGGTTTGATGAACAGAATTTCCACTGTTGAAACTGACTACGGTGGTGTGGGAACGGTGAACGTTGACTATCTAAACTCAATTGTGGTTATTGGCATCGTTGTCGAGTTTGAGATTGATCTGATAATTCTGGAGATATTCTCCAAATATAGAGAAATTGACCCAAGCTGGGCAGACAATTGCCAGAAGCGTTGCTCGTCCTTCGTTTGCGTGGTGTTCCCTTGAAGGATGCTGGCCGCCAATCTCATCTGCCAATGAGCTTACTCTATGTGAAGCGGAGTTCTAGACGATTTGCAGGTGACAAAAGAACGCGAGTCTTGGCATCATCATTGAGATTGATTTCATCAAAGTCTATCGATAACTGAAAAGCTGAGCTTGATTTGGACATTTCTTCAGACGAGGTCAGAATCAGAAGGACGGATGACTCTGGTAGGGGCAAAATTTAACTGTTTCAGTACAGATATTGACCACATTCCCCCACTCGTAATAGTGAGTGCCTTACATTCATGCAAGATTTTCTCTGCAGACAGACGGAGATGCCGAAAGTACTGTTTCCAAGAAAAACACGATATTAGCCCCAAGAACAACCAAGACAGGACGCGACAGCACCTGAGTACACAGCCTCTTCACGCCTGACTATCACAATTCGCTCGCCATTGCTGTCACTGTGCGTGCTTTTCTGAAATCGGTGCGCCTTGAAAGGCCTGGCACCTGAATTGGCACACCTGAAGGGAACGAAGTAGGATACGCAAGGCTTTGGAGCAAGGGCCACACCCCTCGGGCATCGGCAAAGTTACAGAGACTGCCTGTAAGGAGGCCCTGAGGCTGTGCAAGCCTCAGCTAATTAAACCCATCCTGTAACAATGCGAGAGAGCTGGCTCATGGTTACCGGAGGTGGCATCCGTATCATGACACTTTTGGCTTACCTTATTGTTACAACATTTATTAGTTATTGTTCGTATTCCTCTGAGGGCACGGGAAATCGCCCAGGTCTTGGCTTTTGACGGCTTTGTTGACAAGCCTGCTAAAGACCAACCACGCGCAACCTTTCAAAGTCTTTGACATAAAGATTAGCTACACTACTGCATGTTATGGCACAAAAACCGGAAACGCTGATGTTTTTAATGCCCAAATCGTGGTTCATGCATCGAAAGATCAAGTAACGGCTGCTGACCTTGTTTATCTTATGCAGCGTGATGCCGCCTCTACTATAGCAACTAACCAGCCCTGCCAGCCTCTTGATTGCCAACATCTGTTGATTGCGTTTGTAGTGACAACGCAAAAGATCTACGGCAACAAATGGGTGGTTACTCACATTTCATTCAATCGACGTTTTAGCCAGCCCGAAACATCCGTCCTCGGTACGTATAGCATCTCACTTTATACACGGAGTGAACAGACAAATTTGGACTTCGTCTTCCAGGGGTAAGGCCTTGTTGCTGATGGGGAACAAAGTGTGTACCCACAAAGTATATACTGTTAGAGTCGATACGAGATCGTCACCCCATACCCACGCATGCATCCGTGGTATTGACTTTCACTTGGCCCAGGGCTTGGCCTACATTCCAAGTACCTGCACAGCCTCCAGATTCTTGACCTGAGGGGCATGCGCCTGAGACGTGCTAGCATTGATACACCGCGTGTGATGGTTGAACACGACGCAACGGACGTGAATACAACAAAACCTATTATTTGTTGCCTTTGGCTTAGCCCTTGCGACGGCTGAGCACTGCCAAACCACTTTCAATATTGCTGCCAGCAAAGTAAAGGAAACCCTCAACAGATGAACTGGCTCTTCAGAGACAAAGGCCGTGTCTCTGTACAAAAGACTCCCCTATCACACATCACACACAGGACCCAAGACCAAGCTAAACCAAACCTGTCCCTCCAGGCCCCGCTTCACCGCACTCGTGAAGGGCCACCCGCCCCCCTGGCCCCCTTCGACTGCACCGCGTACGCCGTACGTATCAATTTACTCGCTAGGTAAGGTACTTGCCGCTATTACGAGCGCCGACCAGGCCAGGTCGTACCTGCTTTCCTGGCCGCTGCCATTGCTACCCAGGTTCCCGATCCCTCCCTCTCTCCCTTCTAGCCCGTCCACCTCACTCCTCCCCTTGGCTGTTGCCGCTGGTCTTCCTTTTCCCTCTCGTCTTCCCCCACACAACAAATCCATTTCATTCATCATCCGCGACAACGGGAAAAACCAGCCCATATCGACGACGACGAGACGACCAAACGCTGTCTCTTTCAGCCACGCCTCGTCGCGGAGACGATTTCTCGCCTCGGCCTTTCGCTAATTAACTTCTACTTCTTTCTTTATTATCGCCTTACTCCGTTCCTAATTCTACGCCAATTGCCGCGGCCTCACTCTCGCTATCCATCTATCAAAGTCAATCCGGAAGAAATCCACGTCTTTGGAAGGCCATAATCCGTCGCCATTGCCGATACTTTGTCGACCACCTCTGCCGTGGACTTTGTTTTGACTCATACTAGTAATCTTGGACTATTGGAAGGATTGGAAGTGCACTGTCAACAAAACAACCCTGGACTTGTAACGACGACATCCAACTATCGATCGAACGAAACGACTCGATCGACAAGGAACCCGATCATCACTGGGATACGTGGTCACGATGTGGTCTTGTATTATGAAACCACTGGCGGTTCTCGCCTCAGTGGCCGCCCTGGCCTCGCCCGTCTCTGGAGAGAAGATTCTTTACTCCAACTCTCTCAACAGTTGCCAGAAGGATAATGGTTTCAAAGCTACGCTCTTCAACGTCGCCCTGACACCGAATAACGGCTCTGCCTTTGTTAAGGCTGTGGCAACCTCATCCATCCAGGGCAAGGTTATCTTCGACATTCGACTCTCGGCATACGGCTACCAGTTCCTTCAACAGACCGTAGACCCTTGTACAATCAATCTTGCTGGTCTCTGTCCCATGGTTTCTGGAAAAATTCCATTCAAGTTCAACTTGCCAGTCGGCAAAGAAAATCTCAAACAAGTACCAGGAATCGCCTACAGTGTCCCCGATCTCGACGCTACCGTCCGTGTTTATGTCAACATGTCCAGCACTGGCGAGAGCGTCGCTTGTGTCGAAGCTGATTTTTCCAACGGAAAAACAGTTGATCTCAAAGGTGTCAAGTGGGCTACTGCCATCATTGCCGGCCTCGGTCTGATCTCTTCTGCCGTTGTTTCCGGAGTTGGTCACGCCAACACTGCTGCTCATGTCGCTTCTAACTCGCTTTCCTTGTTTGGCTACTTCCAGGCACAGGCCATTCTTGGTCTCACCAGCGTCGGACTCCCCCCAATCGTTTCCTCTTGGACTCAGGATTTCCAGTGGTCAATGGGAATCATCCGTGTTGGTTTCATGCAGGACATTTTTACGTGGTACCAACGAGCAACCGGCGGCACACCTGAGTCTATTCTGTACAATGTTCGCCAAGTGTCGGTGGAGGTTCAGAAGCGAAGTTTGCAGGCTGCCTCTACTAGTATCGATCTTTTCAAACGTAGTGCCGCCATGATGCCTCGAAGTATCACGGAACCCATCGGTCATGCTGCTGGGGCACTCGCCAAGCGCGCCAATATCCAGACCGAGGATGGCACCTATATCGTGTACGGTATTCAGCGAGTTGCTTTCAAGTCGAGGATTGAAACCACCAACCTGTTCATGACCGGCCTCACTTTCTTTTGCATCTTCGTGGTTATCACATGTCTGGCTATTGCTGCTTTCAAGGGTGTGTGCGAACTATGCGTTCGTCAGAAGTGGATGGCCCCAGACAAATTTTTGGAATTTCGAAACGGTTGGATGACTGTCCTCAAGGGCATTCTCTTCCGTCTCACACTTATCGGCTTCCCTCAGATGGTCATTCTTTGTTTGTGGGAATTCACTCAACAGGATTCGCCTGCTGAGGTCGTTCTCGCTGTTTTCTTCCTCTTGGGAATGACCTTCACCCTCGCTTGGGGCGCCAGCAAGGTCATTCGCATCGCTCGCCGTTCTGTTGCCATGCACCGCAACCCAGCCTACATCCTCTTCTCGGATCCCCAGGCCCTCAACAAGTGGGGTTTCCTCTACGTTCAATTCCGAGCTTCTGCTTACTACTTCATTGTTCCCGTCCTTGTCTACACTGTGGTCAAGGCCATGTTTGTTGCATTGGCTCAGAAGAACGATGTAGCACAGGCAGTTGGGTTTATCATCATTGAGGTCGGTTTCTTAATTGCCGCCTCGGTTCTTCGACCCTGGATGGATAAGCCCACTAACTCGTTCAATATCGCGATTGCTGCTATCAACTTCATCAACGCCATCTTTCTTCTCATCTTTTCTAATGTGTTTGGGCTGCCTAAGATTGTCGTTGGTGTTGTTGGTGTCGTGTTGTTCGTCTTGAATGCTGCATTCGCACTCATTCTTCTTCTCATGCTTATCGTCTCAACGGCCTTGGTCTTCTTCCGCAAGAACCCTGATGCACGATACCAGTTCATGGCCGATGATCGTGCATCGTTCATGAAGTCTCAAACCCAGGTCAACGCCACAACTGAGCTTGATGCTCTTGCCGCTACTGCCCGAGGTGACAAGGCTGGTTATAGCAACAAGCACCTCGACCTCGATGAGGAGGACTCTGTGTCGTCGGAGAGCCTGAGAAGGCGGGCGGATATGAACAACCAGTCCCAAACTTCATTTCAACGGGGCGACGTTCCTCCCCGGTCTCCTGTGAACCCCGCCATGCCACTTTTCCCTGCTGACGGACAGCGACCGGCAAGCCCGTTCCGCAATGCGTCACCAAACCCATACCAACAGTCGACATCCAATCTCTCGCAACAACGGTCGGCAGGTGACAGTAGCCCAGGCGGTTACAGATCACAGAACAATGCCAGGTAAGCTTTCACGATTGACGAGTAGAGTGATGCACATGCTGACCCCTCTTTAGCCCTTGGCAGCGTGGTGCTGGCTACGAGCACTAAACGATGTAACCGAGGATCTATCCATTTATTTCATGACAAGCTTACATCCGAGACCCCTATCATCAGCGAAGGCTTCGGATTTGATGACTTTTTGTCAAAAGCGAGCCGGCCCAATAGCATTAACACATCGAATTTTCTGCTATGGACGATGAGAGTTAGCTCTCGACTTAGGCAATTAATCGATATTGACCACGCCAAGACCGTGTTTTTTTTTCCTTATTTGTTTCGTCCTACTCAAATTTCTTTTTGGATGGTTTGTCGAAAGCATGACGATGGCGTCTGCGTTGAGACCTGGCGTTGGCGATTATCGAAACCCTAGTGCTCTTACGAGTATTTGCTTTGTATATATAAACAGTATCGGTAAGGGATGAGGAATGCACTTTTTTCACTGGATTGGGATGGCTCAGGCACCAGTTCACGTTCGATATCCGAGGTAGTATGCCACAGCGCTTAGAAGATGTGGCAGTGGGGAGCTTGACTTCCCATTACTTGTACCCAAATCAAAACCAAAAAATTCCAATAACCGGATTGTTGTCCAGCTGAACGATACTGGCCTGGACAAGCCTCCTAAGTCAGCTTGAGGTTGAAGTTCAAACACAATCCATGAAAAGTGCGTTACTTTATCTATCTATTGGAAAAAGGTCTTTCTAGTGACTGGGACTTCCGTGGTTAACGGAGAAGTAATTATCTTTGGAGACTGTATCTAATGTATCTAAGCTCAGTGCTCAGTATGGACGATGCAAACCAGCCATCGTAGGGATTGAAAGCCTTGAACACTCATCCACACTTCCATGAAACACCTCGGACGTTGAAGAGGGAAACACCAAATACCCAGCCTCCCCAACCATTCGTACAAATACAATGATTATTCCATATCTGGGCGGAACAGCAAGGCTTTGCGTCTAAACGAGAGGCCTTAAGATATAGTGAGGAAGAGACAAAACAAGACTACTCTAAGTCCTTTGGTATGACTATTGGTACATGACGAATGGTATATAAGGTAAGCAAGCAAGCAAGCGAGGCAGAAAAGGTCAAATTCAAGAAATGGAATTTTGTGAGACCACGAATGTCTCTGGACTAGTAGGCTTTGAAAGCCACAAGACTTGTTGACGGGAATTGCAAAAGGGAAGACCTAGGTAGATACCTAGATATAGTTGATGGACTGATGAGGCTGAGTGAGGATCTCTCGTGTTCGATTCAGGTCCGATAAAAAATTGCGCAAAGGCTTGAGGTAAAGTTAACATGGTGGAAAAAAGAGAGATAGAAGATTATTGAGAAACACCGTCGTCGAGAGTTATGATAATGAAAAGGTCAGTGCCTGTCGCAGTTGGCGACAGATGTCGTTTGTTGTTGTGATAAATGTTTGTTAACCTCGTAGAGGTAAAGCTCCAGGTCCCTCCATACCCCCTTTCCATGTTCCCTTTCAACGCCCACCCTTCCTTTACCTTAGCTCCGATGCAAATTAGGATTGTCTCACCGCCAACACCAACACCTGCCACTTGATTTCTTAGTCCTCTCATGTCATTTCATATTCTTCCCCTCACCCTTCTTTCACCTCTGCATTATCAAATCTTTATTGATGGCATAAAATGTGAAGTCGCATCTCTGAAAAACGCTGCGGCAAGTCCCGACAGCCACATACGTGACCTTATGCAGGAACCAGGAACCAAAATTCAATAGACCCGATCTGGATTGAATTTGAGGGGTTAAAATGCAAAGCCTTGTTCCATCAGCTTGTCGACATCGCCACCTGCTGCTTGCACCGCTTTCATGGCTGCCTCACTCAATCGTCGCCTCCGTTCCATCGCCTCACGCTCTCTTCGCGCTTTGGTCTTGGAACTGCCGCTCGGCGCAACACCTGTCATTAGGAGACCGCCGTCGCTAGGAGTAAAATTGACGAACCCGATCTCGCTGCCGCCTCCACTGCTGCCGCTTGCATCTCGAGATCGTCGTTGCTTGCGCATTGCCGTGGGAGTCCCCGGCACTATACCTCGACCCGAGGCGCTGCGAGCTGATGCGACGGACCCATTGGAGCTGTGGCGCGAGTGTGCTGTGGCGGGCGTGGGTGGAATGGACGGCTGGCGTGTCTTACGAATTGGAGAGCAAGACAAGTGTCGTGCTCCAGAAGACGGGGCTCGTGGCGGACGATGGCGTTCTGATGTTGGAGGGATAGGCGGTGGAGGGAGGTAAGTCTGGGTGTTTAACGAAAGGTCGTGACTGGGAGCCGAGGCGTTTCGCGGTTGTGGCATATGGATCATGAGGCCGGCCGAATTGGGATCGTGGACCTGATACTCGTACGGCAACTCTGCATGCTGGGCATGCATGGCAAGGTTGAGGCTGGCGTTTTTCTGCTGTTGCGGATCGGCTACAACATATTCGCCATTCTGGTTTAAAAGATTTAGATCCCACCACCCGCTTTGATGAGGATTTTGAGCCATATATTCTTGCCCTGGCCATGTCTCGGGTGCAGCACCAACAACAGCAACAGGTTGCTGGTGTGGGTGAGGATGAACGTGGGCCTGTGGGTGTGGATGAGGATGGGGATGAGGATGGGAATGTGGATGGGGATGCTGGTGTGGATGAGGGTGTTGCTGATGCTGCCAAACTGACTGAGGAACTTGCCCTGCCATGTCGGGATGGTAAAGGCCAGGTTCAGTCTTGACTCCTGGGGATTCTGCTGGTGTGTGGATTCCGTTGGTGCTGAAAAAGCGGAGAGAGTTGTTCGGAGGCGGCTGAGGAATTTCACTAAAGGGATCGTCACAAAACCCATGAACAAAGTTGGTGCTATCCGGCCCGCATGTCGGCGATGGGGGGAATGCGTCATTACCGTTGCTATATTCGTGATGCTGCAGTCGCAAGGCCCGAGGAGGATTGTCCATCGTCGGAGAGCCTGGGCGGTCCATGGCAATGAGCTTCTTCGGTTTGCGAAGTTTACTGGCTTTACGAATTGTGGATGAGAGTGCCTCGACGAATTTGTTGGGTTTCCTGGCCATTGTGTTGGGTGGGGTTGGCGATGATGGTTGTGAAATAGGCACCCGTTTTCCAGGTGAAGAGTGTAATGAAATGCCATCAACTCGGGGCAGTTCTGGGTCCGACATGGAAACTCGAGGCACCAGGGGGGGCTTCTCATCCGTCAGTCCAACGGCACTCGCAAGTGCGAGGCTTCGAGGATCGACCTCATGTGATGCACTTGCGACAGCGGATGAGGCTGGCTGAGAGGGGATTGTCGCGTCGACCTGAGAACTGCAGGAGAAGAAATCGAACTCATCTTCAGTTGTTGAAACGCCTGATGAGGCAGATGCAGTGGACTCGGCGGGATGGTCGAGGATAAGTCCATTGGCTAGGGCCGGCATTGATGGGTTGTGGCCGTGTGGATCGACCATAGAAGATGGGATTTCGCCATCAAAGTTGAGAAACTGACCAAAGAAGTCGTTTGATCCATCGTTAGGTCCATTGTCGATATCCTGCCAGTAGAAGCCTGGGTCGCGGTCGACAGCCTCAACCCGATAGGGCAAGGTCCAAGAGGCCATTGGGATACTGGACTGTTGTTCTGCAATAGTAGTTGAAGCTGATGGATGAGGATGCAATGGAGGCGTGGTCAGCCAAGCGAGTCACCTAGGGCTGGCTGAGAGAGTTACGGAAGACGACGAAGATGTCGAAGTGGAAGTGAAAGTTGATGGCATGAATGAGGTGAGAGCCAAAAGAATGGCAACGGAGGGAATGAAAAGAAGGAGCCAGACCCGGAGCCTGAGGAGTCTTTGAGCGATAGTGAGAAGAGAGGCGAGAGGCCTGGGCCAGTCAGAGGCAGCAAAACAAAGTTCAAGACGAGCAACAAGGGACTCGGCCGGTAAGCGAACGAGACCTGGCAAGGCGTGGAGATGGCCGAAGTCAAGTCAATGGAGCAACGGACAAGCTAGCAACGGGTACCAGAGAAACGGGCAAGACACAGGGAAAAAAAAATCAAGGTTGGTCTTCGCTGAGAATAGTAGCAAGATATTGATGAACAGGGTCAGAATCAGGGTCATGAGAGTAAGAAAGAGAGGACTACGAATTCACTCTGGCGCAGCAACGAGACCGTTGGGTCGGGTTGCTACTTGGATGAGGGCGATTTGAGTGCGACAGTGGGAGGAATGCACGGGGCTATGAGGGAGCATTCCATTGAGAAAGATTCTCGTGTCATTGACAGATGATTGACCCCCCTTTGTCTGTTCCAAATGGGAATTTAAAGAGGACGATCTCTTCCGTGTTGCAAATGTTAATTAATCGAACGAGTGATATGTTTATTTATAATTGACATCAGTCTTGAGGAAATAAATGACATTCACTGTGGGTTGACGATTGAGTGTGAGTGAAGAGTCATGACTGACATGACTCTCCTGAGACGGCAAGTGGTGATGCTCTGGACGGCAGAAGCCACCCAAGACTAAGTGGCAGAGGCGCTGGGATGGGCTAAAGTAGAGTTTACGGGTGTACCTACGTTAGCCTAACATTAGTATTAGTATTTATGGGCGGGAAGGGCGAGAGGCGAGAGGCGAGAGGG
>JABEEM010002625.1:0-44585 GCA_013363185.1 Fusarium secorum | reverse complement strand
CTTTAAAAAAAGGAAGGAAAAAGGAGGCTATCTACAGCCGATATCAGGAAATCAACGAAGGTCGCAGACCCGATACGGCTGTAAAGTATGTGAGGTAGCTATTTGTAACTCGGCTGACTGCTGGTACTTCTATCACACGCAAATTTAGGCGCGTGCAAATGTACCTTCGGTTGCGCTCATTTTGATAGGTCCTACACCCTTGTCGTGACCCCACTGGAGGCTTGTGCCGCTCAAAGAGATAGCTTGACACCTCACCGAATCATACCTACCTAGCAGCTGACTCTCAAGACTGACCTCCATGATATTCTTTTCAGCTTTCCCACCAAATGCGCCTTGATTATCAGTGTTCAACCACCATGTTGACATGCTCACGCGTAAGTAGTATTTCTCGAGACTGGTCACTCCGTCCCCACCGTCCGTCTGATTCGCGGCTTATGTGACACAGCCATCACACGCTGCACATATCAATTTTAGGACTGCACGTTTTGATAGGCTACAGCTGCATTCTAATTCTGCAACAGTACAGTGGGCAGTACGTTATGAATGAACTTTCTACCCCTGTGCTATACTTGACCCTAGATGAACTCATACCCCTAATTTAAGCGTTTTGTCCAGAGTGTCATATGTAAAGAACATATGATCTCCAAGACAATATCATTCCGCTGCAAAATACTCACTACCTTACCTAGGTAACCTACTATAGGTAACTTATACTGCATATACATTCAGTCATGGAAACACCCCTGTGGCGTCATTGAGAGAAACATAATTGAACTTTTATTGCGCCCCTAGAATCGAGATGTGGACTATCCCGTTGCTACATAAATCGAAAGAATAACGGCAGTGGTATACTCACCAACATCAAACGATGAAACAGTGTACATGGTATAAGAAATCAAGATGGTTTAGTTGTCCAGGCAGGAGATCGTCGTCAACTGGTTCTGAGGTTAGGCATAGGCATGGTCGTATCTTTTCGGAAAGCCCCCAGGGACCCTCAAGAGTGTTCGCGAGAACCGACTTGGTCCACTCCACAATGTCTGGAAGACAGAGGGAGCCTCTTCCCAAAGAGTGGTCAACAAATCCCTCAGAAGCCCACGTGGTGTCTGCCTTAAAGACAGGCTTGATCAAAAAGCCAAAGACACCAGGAAGGTGTTTTATGAAGATGCCACGAGCCCACGGTCCCTCAAGTGTAATAGCCCCCAGGTCTATAACTGCTTTACGCGTGTGATACGTATTCTCAAAGCCCACTACTCCATAATGGAGTTTTGTCTTGTGTTGAATCGACAGCCCACAAAAGCCCACTTATTGGTAAACCCGCCAGAAGCCCTCAGTTCGCAAGTGTTGTGCATCAACCCACGCTTAATCGAAAGAAATCTTGGAGCCAGAGAAAGTGGTAGGAGTGCGGTTAGCACCAGTGCCGAAGCTACCACCACGACCACCACCACGGCCGCGACCACCACCGCCACCGCGACCACCTCCACGACCACCACCAAAGCCGCCGCCGCCGCCCTGTTGAGGCCTGCTGCTGGCATAGTCCAGGCGGACGCTGCGGGACATACGTCCGTTGCCAATAGGAGCACCGTTCTTGGCCTCGAAGACCTGCTTGGCATCCGCGACCGAGTTGAAGCTGACATAACCGAAGCCCTTGAGGTTACCGCTATCACTGTTGAGAGTTAGTAACAGGAACGCGGAGGCAGAGTGAACATTGCTACTTACGGATCGGTAGGAAGGCGAACGCTGGCAACTTCAGCGACCTCGCTGAAGAACTCACGGACGGTGTCCTGGTCGACATCGAAAGGAAGGTTACCGACGAAGAGGGTATCGCTCTCAGGGCTGACAGTGTCACCATGACGCTGGGCACGATCGGCAGCGCGAGACTGAGGGTTGGCATCAGCAGGACGAGCGTTGGCATAGTCGAGGTTGATGGCACGGCCCTCGAGTTCAACACCCTGCATGGTCTCGTAGGCCTTGGTGCAAGAGGCAGCATCGTTGAAGTCGACATAACCGAAACCACGGCTGCGACCAGTACCCTTCTCAGTCATGACGCGGGCGTTGGCAAGACCCTCAATGTGCTTGAAAGCCTCGTAGAGGGCATTGTCGTCGATGGACCAGCTTAGGCTGCCGGCGAAGAGGGTAGTGGGCTCGTCAGTCTTTGTCTTCTTGGCATCCGCATCGCCATCATCCTCAGCCTTACGCTTCTTGGAAGGAGCCTCCTCGGTCTTCTCAATCTTGGCGCCGGCCTCCTCATCAGAGTCGCTGCTGTCACTGTCATCGGAGTCATCCTCAGAATCGTCGGAGTCGGAATCGTCAGAAGAATCGGCCTTCTATGTATGGAGTAAGTAAGAAGTAGCTTCAGTAGATAGAGTTTGTGTGTACGAACCTTCTCGGCAGCCTTCTCGGCAGCCTTGGCCTTGGGCTTCTCCTCTTCGCTCTCGTCATCGGAGTCAGAGTCGGAGTCAGAGTCGGAGTCAGAGTCGGAGTCAGAGTCGGAACCGGAGCCAGACTCAGAGTCAGATGAGTCAGAAGACTCAGCCTTCTTGGCGGGAGCGGCAGCCTTAGCAGTACCGTTCACCTTGGTAGCCTTAGCCTTGGGCTTCTCCTCCTCAGACTCGCTATCGGAGTCGGAGTCTGAGCCGGAGTCGGACTCAGATTCAGATGAGGACTCAGAAGCCTTGGCCTTGGGCTTGGTGACAGTCTTCTTGGTAACCTTCTTCTCCTCCTCAGAGGAAGAAGAGTCGGAATCGGAGTCGGAAGCCTCAGACTCGCTCTCAGATTCAGACTCGGAAGAAGACTCGGGCTCGACCTTCTTCTTGCTCTTCTTGGCGTCCTTCTCCTTGGTGACCTTCTTAGCAGTAGCCTTAGCAAGCTCCTTGGACTTGGACTTGGAGGACTTGGAAGGCTTGGTGATGCCTCCGGCCTTGACGGTGCTGAGAGGCTCAGCAACCTTGGCCTTGCTCTCCTTTGTCTTCGTCTTAGCCATTGTGATTATGTAGTAAGGTAGAAGGGGGTAAGAGGTGGTAGGGAAACGGTGAATGTCTAGTCGGGGAGAGTGAGCAGGAAGAAAAATGGGAAGAGGGCGGATGTAGAAAGCAGACTTTTAAGCTGGTGGTTGGATCTCTACCTTTTTTTTTTCTCACTTTTTTTTTCCTGCCGTCAGAATGGTGGGGCTCCTGAGGGCGGTGAGGACCTTCGGACTGACAGGGAAGGTGGTCTATGGACTTGTGGGTCTGACCTTGCCTGAGAATTCAGGTCGCTTATTATTGGACATTCAATTCACCTAGGTTGAGCTTCAAGCTACTCGGACATACCAAGTTGCCGATATCGACTGAGTCCCATTGTCAGCCTTGCGCGCTGTCCTTCGCTACAATTCTATAATCTACTCATAAGCCAAAAAGGCAGCCTCAGAGTCACCATGCCTACTCCCGAGTCCGAGCAGTTTAAGGCTCAGAAGCCCACCGTTCCTCCTACATTCAATGGCGTCGATTACGATGATACTAAGGCCTTCAAGGCTGCCGAGGATGCCCTCATCCGAGAGCAATGGGTTGGAGCTATGATGACTCGTCTTGTTGGAGAGGAGCTCAACAAGTGCTACGTTCGAGAGGGTGTCAACCACTTGGAGAACTGCGGCCACCTCCGAGGTTAGTTTGCTTCGACATGGAGCTTTTCCCGAGGGCTGCCCAGAGTAGGCTTTGAGCGTTTACTGACTTTGGAGACTAGAGAGATATTTGCAATTGTTGAAGACGAACAAGATCAAGGGCACCAAGTTCCTGCAACAAAACTATGTTTACCAGAAGGATCAAGAGCTTGATCTCGCTGCCAAAGTTCACACTAGCGACAAGATTGCCAAGCTCAACCACGGCCGATTCTCATCGTAAGCCTTTAATTAAACCAGAAACTGAGTTGGGAAGGGATTGCATGGATGGGATGTTTATATGAGAGGGAATTATGGTCTCGATATCATGATTTGAGTGTCTCGGCTCACCAAAAATGGGTGAAGCAATCATCTGACCTTGTATGAATTGTATATATCAGGAAGAAACGAATCAAAAGAAACTATAAGGAAACCGCACAGTTGCACCTGTGAGAGCCAATGCATATTAATCGTAGTTCAACATTTTGGAGGCTTCCAATTGGGCGCGAGGCTGACATTTTACATCTTCCATCACCTCTCATTGGCTCTCCACCAACTTGTCGTCCAAAATTTCTCCAGAACTTCGAGCCTCGTCACGCTTCATCTCCCACCAACCCACCACCAGCAATCATAATGTTCTGCACTCGGTGTCTGCGCGCCACCTCCTTGCGGCGCTCGCAGCCAATTCTTCGACAGTTTTCGACAACGACGAATTTCCGTTCCGTCGAACCTCAACTTTCGACTCCCGTTACAGCGCCCGGTGAGGCACAGAAGGATGTCCCTGCTGCACGATCATCATGTGCACCTGGAACTGTTCTTAATGGCTTAAACTATACCAAGGGTGGACAGGACCCTGTTGCAAAGAATGATGATGAATACCCAGAATGGTTGTGGTCTTGCTTGGAAGTCTTGAAGAGTGCCGATTCGGCGGATGCCGATGCTGGTGACGAATTCTGTATGTTTTATACCTGATATCCCACCACAAGGCAAGACATCACTAACGACACTAAAGCCAAGTCAAAGAAGCAAAGAAAACTTGCAGCCAAGCGTCAAAAGACCCTCGAGGCCAAGCTGTTGGCTGAGGGTAATCTCGAGGCTCTGGCTCCCAAGATTCCTCTTCAGCGTCAGTCTATTAATATCCTGGGTGAGGAGAATCGAGGAGCCGAGCATAACATTGAGGCCGCACAAAAGCGAGAGGAACTTAAGAAGGCGATGCGAAAGGAGAGAAGGGCCAAGATCAAGGAAACCAACTACCTCAAGTCTATGTAAATTTGAGATGGTTATCTATATATGTACACCACCTAAGAGTATCTAACTCGACTGTACCATATCGCGGCATGAAGAAAATGATTCAATAGATTCAACTCATGACCAGCAGTATTTCACGATAAACACCAAATCTCCTCGACTACTTATACTGCGTGATATGTTGAGTCATATTTATCTCGAATATCCTATCTGTTTAACAATCGCATGATGCTCATCTCATCGTGAATAGCATAGCTTGATCATCAAACTGTTTGACAGAGAGCACAGCTCTATGGGCCTAAGGTGTATGATACTCACAGAACACTCAAATCCAGCGGTACACTGCTGCCTCTTCCTGCCCTATATTTTCTTGTTCCGCCTACAAAGTCCCTGGGTTTCGGGAACAAACCTTCATCCTTGAACTGCCACCTAGAGTCGTTGATCACAATACGTGCCCCACCACCAACACCTGGCGTTTGCGCTGGTGAGTGCTTCGGGCTTGGGGATTTTGCTCCATTGGCTGTCAAAGTGAACATACTTGGATCCAACATGGACTGACGAAGGGATGAACCTCGAGAACGTGTCGTTGGTGGCGGTGGCGAAGGTGCGCTTGGAGGTGCTGGTACTGATCCAGAAGGTGGGGGTGGTGGAGGAGGAGGAGGCGCCGCGCTTGGAGATGCTTGACCAGCGGCGCGAATGGCAGCTACTGCAGCGAGTGATGGTGTCGAATGTGATGCTGCAGGCGGAGGAGGCGGAGGAGGTGGTACTGAAGATCGTGAAGCCGGCGATTGACTCGGCAGAGGAGGTGCCGCAGAAGGCGGAGGAGGAGGAGGAGCGGCAGGAGCCGATGCACTGTTTGATGGAGGAGGCGGAGGAGGTGGTGGAGCAGGAGGCGCTGAAGATGGCAAGGGCGCGGATGGTGGCAGAGACATTGACGAAGGCTTTCTTGACGTCGGCAGGGGAGGTGGCTTCTTTCCAATAGGAGGAGGGGGAGGCTTGGATCCCACTGGTGTCGTCTTTCTCAAGTTTGCTGCTCCTCCCGGAGGCGGTACTGGAGGCCCTCGCCCAGGAATTGCTGGCGCAACTGCTGAAGGAGGCCTTGGTGCGGAGCCGACTGGAGGTTTGGGTGCTGAGGTAGTAGATTCAGGATCCGATCGATATGAAGAATCAGCATTTGCGCCTGTGTCAATGCCTCCCCTGCTTTTTTTCAACTTGGGCATTCCACCTGCGAAAAGACCACCCAGCTGCGGTGCGGCATCCATGCCTGCCGTCGAATCGCGAGATCCTTGATCACTATTGCTCCTCGCTCGTCCTCCTGGGACCGGTGGTGCTAGGCCTCCTGGGGGCTTAGGAGCACCACCCAAGCCGGGGACAGGAGGTGCGCCGCCAACAGGCAGAGCTGCCGACGAATTTGATGTATTTCCAACTTGAGGTGCTGAACGGTCATTGGTAACAGTTTTCTTGAGGGCTTTGCCTTTGTGGATATCTGATAGAAGTGCGCCCTGGAGAGTTGTCAGATTCTGGTCAAGCCAACTATAGCGACGGACGAAGGTATGCAGTAAATGAACATACTCTGTTGCCTGCCCCAGCAGGCGGACGGGCAGGAAGACCTCCTGGAGGAGGTGGAGGCGGCGGAGGAGGACCACCCATGGCACCAGGCGGCGGCGGCGGAGGAGGAGGTGGTGGAGGAGGCATCACGGAGTCGTTCTATGTCCTGAACTTCGTGGGATGGGAGTGGTTGAGGTTGTTTTGCGGAAGGACAAGAGATAGTCGGGGTCTTCGGACTTGGACAGTGGGGTCCCGACCTTGAGTTTATATACAAGTCCTACGACACAGCCTGGGGAGGCAACAGTGAATGTGAGGACCAGCCAAGGAACGGTTATATAAAGGTCAAGGTTGAGCCCAAGGTACTGGATCAGTTTGAATACCCCAAGGCGAGAGCCACCTAATGTTTCGTCATGGCCAATGGCACGCTTACGCCGCATGGAAAGAATGGAAGGCAGCACCGCTACTTACAGTGGACACGCTGGGCATAGATGGGTCTGGGCTGCGCCCCGCTTTCTTCTAACCCAAAGTTCCTGAAGATATCTCGGGCTTCTATAATTTAGAGCTTCATTGATGCGACCATGACAACTAAGTCAGAAATAAAGTGATTTATTTCGCTGCAATTAGGATGACTATACTTATCTGTGAGAGATATGAGCAGTCTTGCAAGCATAGCACCTGATCCTGTCTAGGTATTCAAAGGGCGATATGACTTATAAAGCTGGCTTCCACTAGAATTTGCTTGGAAGTGAGCAGCCTATCACAATTGTCAATCACCAACAGGTGGGGCTTCCCGGCTCGCGTATCATGGCTGCGAAATTCAAAGTCGGTTTCTGAATAGCATCAACGACAAACAAGACAGAAAGATTTTTGCTCAAGAAGAACGCGGGCGATTAGGGATAGAGAAACGACTGGGGCTTCTGAAAACCAAAATCGGCCATTATCCCTTGGACATACAATCATGTCACGAGTCGGTACCCGACATATTGGCAATATCTGCCATCGATGCGCTTTTACACCAGCACCGACAATCGCAAACCAAGCCTTCGTTAGCGGAACACTCCTAGCTGCCATTCGCCATAGTAGAAGGATAACAATAAAGGGCCCGCGCGCACGATGGGCTGCGACCGCATCAACATACCCAGACCTCAATATCCAGCCGGCCGATGCCGATAAAGTCCCTCGACAATTGACTGATCCGACACAACTGGCAAATATCGTAGAGAGCACAAAGGAGAAGTTCCTAGCGACAGATGGAATTCCGGCGAAGCAACTGACAACTGCGGCCCTTGAGACGTGCCTCAAGGCTGCTCAAGCCCTCCAACCTCAAATCCACAGGGCTGAGGCTCAGTCATGGACGTCCACATCAAAGCTCATGGAGTTGGGAGCAGAGCGAACTGGCCAAAGACCAAATTCTATGGACCCCCAACTTGCCGATAGCGTCAAAAAGATCTCGTACTCGGCCTATGCTATCATTTCGCAGCCCAATGTCGAGATAACACCCGCCTTCCTTGAACTCTACGTTGCTATTCAGGCTTCGCTAGGCCGACCCGAGTCGCTTCCTGCTGTGTTCGAGATGTTTGCGACCAAGAAGAAGCCGGTCGTCAAGAATGGAGTGGTTCAATACGTGGCTTCAAACCCCAACGCTGCAGTCAAAGCAATTGAGAAAGGCGTCGCCGATATGGCTTTGCAGACTGCTATTGACGCCAAGAATCTAGATTCAGCACTGGGCGTTGTCGAGGCCTCCTTCAGTCTTCCCGCATTCAAACGTCAGAAGCTTATCAAGCACTCCACTACCCCTGCTCTCGCCCTCGGCTCTCTTCCCTTTGGTATCTTTGGTCTTGCTTCAGCATACGCTGCCTACTGGCAGAACACTATGGATATATCCACAGCAACAGGCCTCGGCGTTGCTGGTATCTCTGGATATTTCTTGGTTGTGGGATCAATGGGTATGATTGCCAAATTAAGTAACAAGGATCAGATGAAGCGTGTGACTTGGGCGCCTGGCACACCACTGCGTCTCAGGTGGCTGAGGGAAGAGGAGCGAGCTGCTATGGACAAAATTGCTTGTGCCTGGGGCTTCAAGGAGCCCTGGAGGCATGGAGAGGAGTCAGGCCCTGAGTGGGAGGGTTTGAAGGAGTACATGGGTTACCGTCAGATGATTCTCGATCGTGTTGAGTTTATGGAGGGCATGAGTTAGTTTCTCTGCTGTTCCCCCCAGTGTATATCATATCTGTAAATAAGAAACATGGATGAAATATTTTATGCTCTCCCCGAGTAAGCTGCACCCCATAGCATGACGTTAGATGGTTGGCAAAATGAGAATAAAGAGAAGAACAACATGCATAGACCTGAAAGTTTGCTATATACCCCTTGCCCCAGACTACTTAGGGGTTGGCCTCAGGGTTAATCTCGTATGTAACCCATACTCAACAGTCTTTCTTATCACACCAGCAGCACTTGCCAATGTGGATGGCGTATCAGTTCTTTGTAAAGAGCCCAGTATGACTTCCTTACTTGCTTCATCGCTTGGAAGTACGACACTTCGTGTAAGACCTTGTGCACTTCTGGGCCTAACGTAAGGATTCCAAGCTCCAGTCTGACCTCGAGATCCATCCATACGTTGAGAAACACTTTGTGATTATTTATTTGGATTAGGAAAACATGATGGGGAGGATAATAGCGATGGGGATGCGGCACATGGGGAGACATGCGCAGATAATAGCTAAATTCTGTTCGATTATAGTCCACATCGTGGAGCTAATGTCGACTAGAACACTGTCAGTAAGATCAACTTTGTATCTTACGCGAAACACGTACATGTCGTATCAAGAGTTTTGGTTGCCAGATTTAGGTTTGTCATTCGCACGATGGATGTCACTATAACACTAAGCTGCAGCTAGGTTCAGGCTGCAATTGAGGCAGCTAACTTAATGATATTGACTCAATGAAGCTTTGCCACCTGGGAGGTAACGAGTGTTTAAATTATGCTAGACTTTGGAGATGCTTGGATATACCTTTCGAGGCTGACATGCAAACTTGAAAAAAAAAAAAAATAACACTAAATAGAATGAGTTCACCTAGTACTTGTCTGGCCGGATTTCACTTACACTCCGCTACCCATGGTGAGAATCATCATGAGTGCACGTTTGTGCGTGACGGGTAGTTGACTTATCCATATAGGCTGCATTGGTAACATCAATATCAAGGTATCGGTGCCAATGGAAAATCCAGCATTCGCGTGCCAGTTCTTGTTGAGGCTAATGCAAGCTGACTGGACAGATTTGTCCCAGGCACCTCTGATCGGCTGGCACTGCCAGATTGATAAGGCTGAGGCTATAGACATGTAACAGGCAATGGTGCCTATGAGGGTATAGCAGCACCTGCGGAACCATTTTTGGATAAATATGCGGAGATGTAGGAGTATCGATATTTTGGCGAGATTCACAGTGAGTTTGTAGAATATCTGAGCGACATAGAATAACTAGAGGAGTCAGAGTTATCATTAGCTGAATCATTGTAAACGCTATATAGTAGATGCTACTCACCTTGAGCGCCATCAATTGTCATCTGTGGTCAATGTTTCAATATGGCGACCAAATCCGTAGCTGCAGGAGACTACCATAACAGTTTGTACAGTCAAGGCCGAGGACTATTTCGTTAGTGTCAGCCCTTTGTGAGTACCAGTATCAGGCATGACTTACAAAGGATATAATGATGGTTGTGTCATCCCAACCCTGACTCGATCGCCTAGCTACACGGCTCCAAAAGCGGAAAAGGATAAAGATAGGCGTCACAATGAAGAAAGGAACACTTGGGGCATAAATCAGCACCGCGTTGCCCTCGCTTGGGATATCCTCCGAGATCATCATGGACGATTCAAGACGTGAGGTATGTGCTCAGTGCTATGGTAACACTGAGACGCCAGCACCGTGGACAAACTGATCCGGGGAGGGATGATTCATAGTGAAGGCTTGGCTGCTTCTGAGTCTCTAGACTTGGCTTCGGTTTTGACCGGGAGCACTAGAAATAAGAATCTGCATGCTTATTGCTTTTGTGGAGGGGGTTAATGGTATACAATATATTAATAACACGAGAGACCTCCAATTATAGCTCATAACATCTAGAGAATTGATCCTGGATGTCCTGGTACTCGACAACTTATCTCAGCCGTCACAGTAATGACGGCTTGTTTGGGCCATCTATTTGTGAAGGAGTCAGTTATATCACTTCAAGCTATGGATATCAGCAATTTGTTACCCAGAGACGCCCAGCCACTACGGGGTTTTCCATCGTAACTTTATGATAGGAGACAAGAAATAGAGTTTCTTTCAAAATCTATGACATTGGCTTCATCTGATTTCTGCAACTGGAAGATATTGTGTTACTCTGTAGGCTCCCATGGTGCTGGTCTACACTTTGCTTTTCTTCCCTGCGAGTGACTCTTTGTAACAAGTGGATACAGAACGGTCCATTTGTCCTAGATGACAAGTCCAAACATCGGTAAATCCTGGCGAATGGCGACTTGCGGTCTGCTTTCCTTCTGCTTCATTTGGTTCCATCATGTTGTTTGTTGCAGGTGAATTCAAGGGTAATCCAGGAACAGTAGAAAAAAGCAATGACCAAGTCACAGGACTGATTTGAATAGATCATTAATGTTTCAATTATCGATTGAAAACCATCTTATGCTTATAGTTGCTTTCACATTAATAGTGCATCATCTTGGTATCTTTTACGTTGCTATGGCAGAAAAGACAGCTTGTGTCTTCTCCATGCCACATACAAAGAGTTTACAAGACCGATCTAACTTACATTTCACATCACAATAGCCGTTTCTGCTGTCACCTAAAACATGCTTCAAAGCAATCAGAGCACGAGCTAATCATGAAACACTTCGCTCGAGTTGTTGTTTAAGACGTGGATGGTACCCTGTAGCTCCGATCGATGCGGACAAGGAGACCGAACAAGCCCACATTTCCCGGCGCTGTACCCCCGAGGGGCACCGAGGCCCTGTCCAAGATATCTTTGTGAGAACTGACAACGATCATCGAAGGGAGTTTGGCTTATCCCCACTGATGAGTATTATCTCGACTTTGGTCTCCGCCCCGCTAAACTTTCATGACTACTGGTAAACGTCGCTTTACTTGGTGGTGAGTGAGAAAAAGAACAATCCAGTTTACTTAGTGTCAAACCAAACGTGACCATTTGAGCAACCAGGCTGCAAAAAAGTCCTTTTAGATGTTTGGAATCTTTCATATTGGACCTAAAACATGAGGGCCTATTGTATAGACTGAACTTATCGGTGGGGGAGGAACTGTTGGCACTGCTTCACACATCTGCCATTGTCTTTAGACTTAACTATCAAACCACAAGGAGCAGAGCATTTAACTTGGTAGATTATGTATCTTCCATATGCATAATCTTCGCCGACAGAGAAAAGACGAAGGTCCTACAAGTCTGCAGTCCGCGTAGGGTGGTAAGTCCCCAAAGTACATGATAACCAACATCTCTAACCTCACAAGAAGCCAAGGAGTCGATAAATGGCGGAACACCCATCAGAGGTGGCCGGAAAGGCACGCACCGTGATGTTCGAGTCCATCAGCGGGCGAGGTCCTCAAGGCGAGCCTCGTCTTCTCGGAATAGACAGTGAGCAGAGACCCTTCTACGCAATGTCACGCTGCGTCCTCGCCGAAACTCTTATCAAGGATATCTCAAAGACAGTCCACCGTATATTCGTCTACAACGATGTCGATGCCGCTGATTGGAATGAACTCCCTCCGGTCAGAAGACCCATGTGGTCTTCCGGAATCCAGAACCTTTTCTTCCCTCACAACAGCACAGATGCGTATGCCTGGAATCATCACCACGCTGTTATTGGCATGGGTATACCTCTGAGACACCAGCGCTCCTATACCGGAGTTGAAGTTCGAATGGGTTCTGGAGGACCCATCGGAGAGTGGCACCCCGAAGGTATCTACCATTGCAGAGGCATGGAACTTTACCCTGATCTCAAATCTTATCTTCGAGTTCCCTTCGGCAGCGCAACATGCATTAAACTTACCTTCGAAATCGATGACAAGGGAGATAATCGCATGATGATGATGATCTCGGGCGTGGAGAATGTGGTCCCTGAACGACCTATCCCGCCGCTGGACTGGCATGATTCCGTCCGCGTTGATATCGCGCAGGAAGGGCACCCACACATAATCTCGCTCAACATGCGCTTCGTTGAGTCGCAGCATCCAGACCCTGATGTTCCTCACATGACTCGTGTTGCGGTCTTCAGTATCAAAGAAATTGCCTTGCTGGCTACTGAGAATACCACGATTAATGGGAGAAGAGTGCACAACTATCACTATCACATCAAACTGAGGCACTACCAGGGTTGAGACTCAGAGGAAAAAAGCTGAAAGGATCAGACATCTACGATTAGAGTTGAATCACGGCTAATAGATATCACTGTGTCCTGTAGACGGAGTCCTAGACGAAACAAAGAGTGGCCCGTTGCACAACTTTGAGATTGCTTCCATTGACTGACAGCCACTGAGCGACATGAATCACGCAGGCATTTAGTCCGGCCTTGTCACTCTTTATTACCGTGATATAATTTTTACTTCTCCCTCTTACAACGGATCTAGGCGCCTGTTCGTGCTCCTGCCCGCCGAAGCTTGATGTCTCGCGGCGTACAAGAGAACAAGCATCTCTATTGAGTACACTCCATGTTCAGCGAAACAATGCTATCAACCGACGAATCGAATAGCCAAAGGCCTCGCTAGCATCGGCTGCATATTGATATATAAATAAACCATCCCGCTCAGGTCAGACTCTAAGCCACACACAAGCACTATCCAGAAGCTCTGCTGGAACCCTCCCGACGGTAACGTAACCTGTACGACAGGATAGCTTCTCGTGATCAATTGTTTTAGTATCTGCTCTGCAACTACCGAGAACATTGCACAAGAAGCAAGAACCAAAACATAACGATCATAAAAAGACCAAGGTAGATTTTCCCAAGTCCCGATCGAGAGAACTAACAGAGACAGATAGGTCCGAGGAGCGAATATGTCTCATCGACGCGCTGTGAGTGCGTCGCATGCCCAAACCGTACAATATGGATACCGTAAGGTCGATTATGGCCATGTTGAGCCTCGCAGATATGCATCGTCCACAAGTAGAATCACTTATGCGCATTGCTCAGGGGACTTTTCTGCAGCAGATGAAGGAGATTTCACAGACGAGGAGTCCTACTACATAGAAGGACCAAGTCCCCACGGAACATATTATACCACGGCAAATCCTCGAATCAACGCCTCACGTCCTAGGCCTATTCCTCAAAGCCAAAGCAGTACTCATCCTCGGGCTATCGGGTATTCCAGAAGGGGCTACCGCTCTGGAAGCGACCAGCCCAGAAGCAGTCCTTGCTCTGAATATGAGTTACCCAGAGGTTCTTATTCTGGAAACTTCAGCCGACCTGGTCGATATGCCACAAGCTATCAGAATCGTAGGGCATATTCTGCCTCTCATGGAGGCCGCAATCTTCGACAAACCTACCCCTCAGATCACTACGACGAAGCAGGGAACTATGTTGGTCCTCCCGCTGTCGACTCTTACCCTAATGACCTTGTTTCGTTCCCGCGGCTTCCCGAGTCAGATCATTCTTCACCAGAGCTCGAACAAGGAAACCAGGGAGGTTCGCGGCCAAACTCTGCTTCAGAAACACCTGATAAACGATCTTTCTCGGAACAGCTGGTCGACGGCGTACGTGGGCTTTTGTCTACGGAATCAAAAGGGGACGAGGTTCCTCCACAGCCGCCTCGTACAGGTGTCTATCTCTTTTGTCGTCATTATCTAATCGAGGAGTGTGCTTGCATCACCCCTCTTGAAGCTGGTAGGCCAGGTGATTACTGCCAGAGGTGCTGGGAGGGGCGTTGTGATGGACCGCGTCCTCCTGGGTCGGTGGTCAGGAGGTCATTATGGTAAGAAGCAGAGTATCAGGATAAGCCAGGAGTTAAGTATGGGTAGCTTCGGCCACCATTGAAATGGTGCCGCAGCAGAAGTTTGGAATCTTTGCATATGGTGAATTACTCAATAATAGTCATTTGATCTGTGCTATTAGCTACTAGTATTACAGAGGAAAAGAGTATCTGCATGCCCTACCAGAACACGGTTTAAAGGGGAACATATGTGAATTGTATACATTGTCAGGTGGCAGTGGTCTATTTGTCCGTTGTAGTTGGTCTTTTGAACCATAAAAGAATCTGTGCCTGTATGATTGACAACCAGAACCATGGACATGTGGCTCCAAGAAATAAAAAGAAGCGAAAACAAAGAAGCCCAACTCCATCCGCTATGCATATCTTCTCAACGCCTTGCTTATCCATCAGAGATGCAATCTCTCGAACCCACAGGCAAAAACGTTATCACTGGCATCAACTCTTTATGATGTGACGCGCCTAACCCAGAGAGATGAGGGTTCAAAAGCCGCCTCTCTTTCGAGACGTTTATTGGCTCGGTAGAGCTTCAAGCCCAAGTCGTGCTCCTCCCTCTGAATCTCCGCTAGCTCCTCCTTGAGCCCTTCCACCTTCTTCTTCTCAATCTCACGCTTGCGAATAACGTCTGTATTAGACAGAAGTCTGTCGGTGGGCATCAACTCTGTCATCTGCTTAATACTCCTGCTGATGTTATTGCGACGGTGCGCTAGACTGTCAAGTCTAGCCGTGAGATATGCCACACGATCGTTTGCCGACTGCATCTCTGGCGGCGCCGGGGGAAGTGCCTTATCTGTGGAAATGATAGACGCTGGGCGATCATTAGATGGCGAAGCTGATTTCATCGATATGATGATTGGCACATTCGAGGCTCTCCTGAAGTTATCTCCGCCTGGGACTGGTCTCCTACGATCCATTACTGACGGTTGCTGCTTCGGTGTGTCCGGCGGAGAGGCCTGACTTTCACTGTCAGATAAACGAGGTGTTTCAGCAGCAGTGTTACATGTCGTGACACTGAAGCGAGAAGTAGGCTGTACCCAAAGGTCTCCTGGTGTCGACTGACTTCCTGGCCCCGTGGAGCTAATGACCGGTTTGTTGCCAAGGAGTGTGTCTTCGGTCATTGCGGAATAAACGGAACTAGACCACGACGTATGTGGGTTGTGACTCGATGGTGATGGTTTCCTTTTGACTGCCTTGAGTTGGTCAGGGACCATGTTAGGGTTCAGCATGGGTGCAGCGGCAGCATGCGTGATCGTGGGCTGAGAGGGGGGAGAACCAGTATTAGGTGGACTGGGATATGAGTGAGAAATGAGTTCGGGAGATGGTGTTTTATAAGCCTCCTTAAGGTTCTGGGTGGACCATGAAGGCAGGAGTCGTCGAGATGTTCCAGCGTTGCCGCTAGGTGTTTCAGGAGACGGGTCACGACCAAGCCCAACACGCTTGCTGACCCTACGCTGCAAGCTCAATGGTGCCACAGTTAGATCGTCCCGAACTGGATCGACCATAGGCGCACGGCCACTTGCCCCATTCCATGGTGGCCTGGTGTTGACAGGCTCTGGCTTTGCTCTAGCAAACTTGCGAATCCGCTGTCCTAGTGAAGGAGAAGGATTACCGGAAGTGGTACGCTGCGGTCCAGTGACGACTGTTGTGAGTCCAAATGTTTGCTGGGGCATGTCGGATGAGCCAGCCGGTGGTTCCATGGTTTCCCACGGAGTGGTGATATCTGCAAGTTGATCGGTTGACCTAGTCGTGCGAAGTGGTGAAGGTTGACCAGGGCTTGTCGGCTTATCGCGACGCATAGTTGGTATTTGGCTACGAAGCTGTGTTTGTGATTGTCTGGGAGTAAGGCGGCGTTCCCCTAGAAGATCCAGCTGAGATAAATTTGGGCTCTCATCGATTGGTGAAACATCTTGAGAGTTTGGTCTGCAAGTAAAGCATCGTATTAGTGATTGTACGTTGATTCGGAAGGATCGCATTTTGAGGATAGCACGCAGAGTGCCAACAAATTCCAAAAAGAACCGATAAGTCAGGACAGCAATGCCCAAGAAACCTGCAATGAAAAGGATTCAGAACCAAGATTACTCACTCGTAACGTGCAGCATCAAACTCGGGGGAGCTTGGAGGGGAGATTTCGACAGAACGCCCGTACATGTCTTTGGCAGGCGCCTTGGAGCGAGATAATCGATGGTGTAAGTGACGAGAGTGGCGCTTGCTCGGGTCGAATTCGTCGTCGGGATAAACGGACGAGGCAGGTCTCCAAGGAGAGTCGTCCTCGCCTTTTCGAGGGTTTCGGGGAGGAGCGTTCGCTCGGATGTCGTCTGAGCCGAGAGCAGGAGAGCTGAGAGAAGATAATGTGTTAGTCAGGAACAGATATACTGTCGTTATTGCCAAGTTGTATCAGGCGTATGAGGAGCATTAAAGGTACCCTCAGGGAGGGAGCAAGAAAATTTGAGACGTCAATCCTGAGTGACCAAAAGATTATGTAGATTTAGTAAAGAAGACAGTAGGTCGACAGGGTAATCATTTTTGTCACTGTAGAATAAAAGTCCCAAATTTTGCACATGTATGCAGGCTTGTCGATCTTGAGCGTGCGTACTATATGACAACAAACGACTCCAACAATTGCCGATGCCCAACTGGCTAGAAGAGGCTGATGAGCCTTCATCGCTTTGTTGTACCCTGCACGTGCTGAAATGAGGCGTGCGCATGTAGGGAACCCTGCTGCGCCAGCTCGACTCATGTTCATCATGCGTTCTAACAAAGCCCTTAATGGGCCCTTTGTCATGATGGGCTGTGTTGGGTTGCATCCTTTCGGCGCAGCAGTTCCGAATCGTTTTTGGTGCAGTGTATGGAATGAAAGTATAGAACGAAAGAAAGTAGCACTTACAGACGAGGTGGGCCTGCGCTGTATGGTTGTCGAACTGTCTTACCACGTCGAATTTCGTATCTGAAAGGGCCGTTTTGAATTCCGAGACCGTTGAGACGGTTTTCGAAGTCGTCTTGGAGATATGTTTGGTTGTCGTAGTTGCTGTCGCGTGACTTGTTCGAATTTCTACCGTTGCTGCTGTTGACGCTCGTGGTGGACCTATTCTGTGGCAGTGCCTGTGATGAACTCGAACTCTGGGTCTGTCGGAGAAAGGGTCGGTTCTTGAGCTCTCGAGGTGGTTGCTGATGAATGCTGGGGCCAGTGCCAGTTTTGAAGCTGTCCCACATGGCAGGCATCTCTATTGTCAGCTGCCAGTCAGTGACAGTGACTGTTGGAAGATTGTAGGGATCGCTGGGCTGAGAGTGCCTCGTGCTGCCGCTACTGTATTCAGGTTGTTATTTTTGGGCGTGAATCCTTCAGCTTCACCTCGATATGGCGATGTAAGTGACTGTGCAGTGCTGACGGCAGCAATAGCTCAAACGGCGGCGGGACCTGAGTGTGGCGGAGGCCTTCTAGAAGCTAGGACAGCAATGAGGTTGCTCAAAGCTGTAACAATGGATGACCCAAGTCTGGAAGGTTTCGGAGTAGACAAGCATAAGGGAAAAAAGCAATTGAATCGCCGTCGTATACTGTAGGCACGAGTCCAGCTCCAAGCCTGGATTCAAGTGTAATGAATGTGGGTTAGAGTGAAGAAGAGCGAAAAGAAAAAAAAAAAAGAAAGAGCAAGAGACAGATAAACACACAAACAAGAGAGAGAGAGAGAGAGAGAGAGAGAGAGAGAGAAGACTCGAGCACAACAGGGAAATGATTCCTTGTTGACGACATGGAACCTGGGGGTTCTTTAATCAAAACCTTTTCAAAATTAGGTGCAACAGTCGTTGGCTGACGGCTAGTCGTTCCCCTGGAGCCTACTGGAGCTGTGGTGTATTAATTTAAGGCCTGGTGCTTGCAACCAGCGCCAACCGATTACCTTGTTCCCCGGCTCTCGAGGCTGTTGGCGCCTCTTGTTTAAATGAGGCAGGGATACGACAATACGACGGCATAGGACGATGGGTATCTACCGTAAAATTGTGGCTCTTGATAGCCAACCGACCGAGGGTAACGCCAGTGCTTTGCTGGAACGGTTAGCCCGTGGGTCTTGTTTTGATATCATGATGTGTGGACGGACAGCAATTGTGTTGGATATACAGGCGCCAAAGTATGGTGTCCCCAAGCGCCGGCGCCGTGTTGTGGTATATAAAGACTAGAGATGCAGTTTGACTGGCTTGAACGAGCCGCCATTAGTCGCTCTGGCGCTAGGTTCCATCAAGACGTACCAGAGAAAAGGGTGGCATATCCTCCAGTAATTGCTACCTAACGAGAACTGTTGTCCAGAAGCTTATTTTGACTCAAATCCGCAGTAAAAAGGAGAGAGTTCGGATGAACAGCGACACTTCACCTGCTAGAACCAGGAGTGATCGTCCCCGTCATCACAGGCTTTCACAAGCCCAACAACGCCATAAAGTAAAGATTTACACTCTAGAAAAAGTAATTTTGTTCGATCGTCCAGACCATGAAAGAGATCTTTCCATTTTTGGGCCTGTGCCTGTCAATTCCGCAGGGGATCTGAGCGGGCTCGTTTCAGATTGCTCAGGGGCTATGATTTGAAACTTGGGGCATCATCTTCCGTGCACTCAAAGCTGACGACCAAGTGGAACCACCAACAGGAAAAAGAAACAACAACTCATTTACATGAATGCGTACCTTTCCTAGCCCTTTCCCGCCTGCCCGCTCAGTCCACACAGAGCTACGGAGTAGACGTTGGCGGATCATCACCTTAAAACACCAGACCTTGCGACAGCTGTTGAAGCTAAGCTCTCTCTGTATTTCTCCGTCGGGGATATCATCTACTTTTCTTGCTGAGCCTTACGAAGGACCCTGATCCCGGCTACCTATTTCACATCATCCCCTGTTGTCTTTTGCCGGAAGACCCGTTGGTTACCGCCGTTGCCGTTCACTTCTTAGGGTATGGCATGTCAGGAGATTTCGAGCTGTCACTTTTCTTGATGGTCCCTGGACTATTGAAGACCGACAGATAACGAGCAGCTTTACTTAAACGACTTAATCGCCTTCTTATCGAATATCAGTTGCCCGATCGCCAACTTAAGCGACACCGTCCCCAAGATCTCAGTAGCAATCCATGATCTTATTAAGGAGAGTCTGTCTCTGTTCGATCTGACATAGCCCAAGCAAGGCCTTGGAATTGACAAACCAAGACTTATCATCAGCCACTACAAAACCAACTTCAATCATCAAATACGACAAAGCGAACTTCAGAATCATCCCAAGTCACTGCAATCCATTCAAAACTGTATCATCCCGTTGAATCCCTGCCGCCTTCAGACCATAGCTCCACAAGGCTTTCCTCTTGGCGTCATCTTTTGCTTCCCTCCCAGTCTCAAGTTCATCTGTGCCATTCAGATACAGCAGCTCGCCCGTCTGGACCTCAGTTTCAAAGGCGAGCCGAATTCCATCTTCAGCACTCTTCCACAGTGGGCGGAAATCTCCGTTTGGTTTGAATCTGGCCTGAAGAGATATGACTGGGGCTAGGATCTTGAGGAAGTGAGACATGACAAAACTGCCCCGTCGATGTAGATCTGAGCCCATGGCACCGGGATCAAGACCAACCACAGCGATATTGGATAGCTGTGGATCCTGGACGAGACGACCAGCGAGTTCGTGCCTACAATCGTCAGATGCTAACTCGGTCAAAAGGCTTGGTGCACTTACATGAGCATCACCGCACATAGCTTGCTTGCCCCATATCGTCGATATCCCGTCAGCCATCCTCCCCCAGAATCTGGTCTGCTCCATGTTCCCTTGGCAAGCTCCTCTGGGCCAGGGAAGAGACTGTCGTACCCAGTGTAACACTTGATATTTGTGTTGTTTCGCTCATCGTTGATACTACGGACATTATCAGCGAATGCTATTTTGCTTGTATGCCACGGCTTACTCATGAGACCAGCTTCCTATCAGAAGGATCCTACCAGTTTCTTTATCCATGCTCTGAAGCAGGAGAAGAGTCAGTAGTTGATTGGCCAGGAAATTAACTTGCCAAGTCATCTCGTATCCATCACCTGATATGTTCTGTTTTTGATGAGTATATGAGTATAAGGCATGTTCGACCATTTGGTTCGAACTCACAATCTCTTCATGGTCTTGATATCCAGCGTTGAGGATGAGTGCTCTGATGGGAGGCAAGTCTCCAGCAGCAACCCTACGGTTGATCCCGGTTGCCATCGTTCTGACACTCGCCAATGAGCTGAGGTCCAAGTCAACGACATCATGCCTATGACCCTCTGAAGCTGACTTCAAAATCTGTTGAAGTCGAGTTGCCGTTGCTGCACTTCTGACAGTATATACACCGGTGTAGTTGCTGGCCAGTTGTGGTTTGCCCAGAATATTGGTCACAATGGCTGACCCAAGCCCTCCATTGGCCCCAGTGATCAGAATGGTACCTTGAGAAGATGACATCTTCACAAACTTCTAAATTCGAATGTAAAATAAATACAGAAATTTGATTTATCTGTGTTTGTTGCGCGGACTTGTTGCACTTATACAACTGACCCTCGGAGTTAGCTCTCGTACTCCTAGATTATGTGTGACCCCATTTTTATTAGTGATTACTGACATTTTAGGTGCTTTCTTCACCAAAGATCGAGACTAATCTTAACGCGCCTGGCTGATATAAGCCATCTTGTGGCAGTTTGTTACTGGAGAAACCTCAACTAAGTCCGTCTGGTCTTGCCATTGTTATTAGATATTAGATGCCCTTGAGGGCTAGCTACCGCACATCTTTCAACATTGGTACGGTAATCGTAAACTACAGCCGTCGTAATCGGGTCCGAGATGGCATATTCTAATGACCTGGTAATGGATCATACAGATTACTTGATAACTTCACCGGACATGCATGACTGTCTTCTGAATCTGTACAGGCCGCATGTTCAGTTGAGCCTCTGAGAAATGATATTTAACATCAAGGAATTGATTGTTATGTAGTTGTTCTCTCCTTAATAATATGTACATTGGAAAACTATGATTGACTAGGTGCCTTGAGCATCTCGTACTGCCGAGCTTGGTCTGTTTAGTGAAACAACTCGACGGCGTCAAAGATGAAGTTGGGGCTCAGGAAGTCAGCACCAGAGCTACCAGAGATGACCTCGATAGTAATGGTATTGGTGCCAGCCTTGAGGGTACCAGCAGGGATAACAGCATCGTATACCTCGCCGAATCCACGGTAAGCTCCCCGCGTAACACCCCGAGAGTCGATCTTGACGGGAGCATCGAAGGCCTTCTTGAAGCTACCGATGGTGACCTGAGGGCGACCACTTGCAAATGCAAGAGTGGTACCGATGCGAAGAGTGGCCTGGGTGGAGATGGCCGAGGCGAGATTAAACTTGATAGTAACTGGGTTGTTGACGGCCTTGAAGATAGCCATGGGAAAGTCGCCAGCAGAGCTGGAGCCTACAGTGTAGGTGAGAGGACCCCAGCTGGCCATGCGCTTGTCACTAGGATGCATGCGTAGCTGGTTGGCAGCGTTGCGGAAACCCTTGGGCTGGCCGTCCCAATCGCCGATACGAAAGACAGAGGTGTGCTTTCCTGTGGTAATGTCGGAGTTGGCGGCGATAGAAGAAGAAGCAGTACTGCCAGCAGAGACGCTCACGCTCTTAGAGGCAACCTTGAGCTCACCCTGGTACAGAACTTGAGTGTAAGTTCCCGGTACCATGAATGGAGAGGTGAAAGCGCCGTTGGAAGAGGTGTAGGCCCAGTACTGAAAGTCTTTGTTGAACCAATGCACAACACCCTGGAAGCCAGACTGAACACCAGTGGCGGTGCCACTCACTCGGCCGCGGGAGGAGTCGGCGGTGTAGTTAGGGATAGAAAGATCCTTGAAGAAGGACATGTCAATATCCTGGGCCTTTGGAGCACCAGATCGTGAGAAGGACAAAGCGTAAGGGCCATGGAAGCCCTGGCGGAACTCCTCAGTCTTGGCATGACCGGAGTTCATATAGAAGGTAAGGGCACTGAAGTCACCGTTGTTGTTGCTGTTGATATCACGGAAGAAGGGACCGCCTGAGCTTTTCTCGTAGGAGCGCGAGGCGTGAGTGACCATGCATGCGTGCACATCCTTGGCGCTACTCTGGAAGCACCAGACATCGTTGTCGATGAAGCGCTGGGACGAGTAAAACTTGGAACGAGTCTGGCCGTTGACATTGAAGACGTCAGAGCCCTCAACCCCAGAACCACCTGAGGTATTGGAGACTTCGCCAAAAGGTATCTCGTTGGGCAGTTGAGAGCGATCGAGGCGAGCAATGTAGCGAAGCTCGCCAATAGCCGGTTGGGACTTTGTGTCAGTGGCCATGTAGACCATGCTCTGGCCATTCTGGACGACATAGTAGTGAGTTAGATCAAAGTCTCCTGACTTAGTGGTACATGTGATCTTAATATATTTGTCTACGCCCAAGTCAGCATGTTGCAGCGCTTGACATACGCTCTATACTCACTGTTAAGAACAGTGGACTGGACATTGGACGATCCCAGACCAGACGCAATGTGAGAAGTCTGAGACTTGTACTGGTACTCAGCTCCTCGGTACTTGATCGAATTAATGGAGCAGTCACTCTTGCTGACGGTGACGGAGAAACCGTTGGAGTTGCCAGAGTCAACAACAAGATTGTTACCACTGGTGGTGACGCCAAAGGCTGCCAGAGCCGGGGCAGCACTCGCAAGAGCACCGAGATACTTGAAGCTGACCATATTCACGATTACCAGATCGCCAAGTAAGGACAGTATAAAAAGAAGAGAAGATTTAGCGAAAAGAAGGTCTTCAAATGTAACGAGAGGCTTGAAAACGATCCAAAGAAGCAAAGGCGTAAGATGAGTATATAACCACCCATTGCATGCTTGGCGGAGTGCTCCTTACAACCCCAGAGATATAATGACACAGGGAAGCTAATTGGAGGAGAAACTATAAGCATAGTCGATGTGGGAAATGCTGAAACAACCGCTAGTTTTCCGAAAAATGTAGCGATGCCCGTGCTTCTAAGACCAAGCTTGGGGGCAGGGATGGCAGCTCCCAGCGGATAATTTCTTCTTAAAGTGAGCTCCTCTTGGTGATGATTTGCAAATGAAAAAGGCCGAAACTGCCGCTTATGTTTACCTAATTCGGGGGGAGTTGCAACGAAATCTCTCCGAAGTTGACGTGATTTCCCTTTATGGTATCTTGATAGAATGGTATTGGTGGGGAATTGTCCACTTCAACAGAACCCTTGGCATGCCATTTCGTATCCCAACAATCTGGACCATTATATCACAGTATGTCGCAAGAGCTAGTTGTCAGGGTGTGAATATTGGTTTCCGTTCAATATTTCCTTTGTTTGGTTCATCCTCCTCAGTCAGATGCCCAGATCGCAACAATCTTATCCCGAAACGCTAGTGGTCATTATAAAGTCCTAGGCCTAGCAAAGACTTCCCAGAGCAAACCACAGACAAGAAATAACCACGATAGTAATCCCGCTTGCTGACGCTCTTGATCCCAAGTTGGATCCCCTACTGCTCTGTCCTTCAACACGCCCATCACCATTCCCTTGACCATCATGCTCAATTCGAAAATTGTAGTCATCAGTATATCCCGCTGGTTCACATTTTGTCCCTTCAGCCATAGCCATCTTGATCGACCAGTGTCCACCTGCGCATCTCTGAAATGAATTGGTCATACAGTGCCATTGGCCCTCTGTACTGCATCCTGAACCTGCTTCCTCGTCGCGTTGAAACAACGTGTTGCTGGCAACTTTTGAGTCTGATGAGGCCAGAACGAGGCATGAGAAGAATAGAAGAAGTACCGCCAACGTTGCTGGTAGCTGATAACTTGAGGTGGGACGCATTTTGATGTAATTGGACGCTCCGGATTCCGGATGAGATCGGCGGCTTCGGAGGCGGAGCCGGCGTTATGTGGGGTTAGTGGACCGAAGTAAAGAAACAAATGACTTCTAGAAATTGTAGATCTTTGTTTCAACTTCAAACAGCGTTCCAAAACCGCAGAGAAGACCAGAGGTTTAAATACTTGTTCCCTCAAACCCCGATATTGAATCTCATTCCCTATTCACATACCGCCTCAAATCGCCTCGCCTTGGCTTGTATGAACTGTTGCTGCCCAGCGTGGGTCATGTACTGGACGTGGATCAGTCTCATTGGAGAACTCGAGAAGGAAGACAAGCGACAATGGGGAGATGGCTTTTTGGCAACGAGGCTCGAGGCCTGTCACACTGTGCGATCTCATGTGGAAATGGAGTCTCAGCTGTGATGAGTCTTGCATAGGGTTGAGGTAAGTTGGGCTTGAAGTGTGATTCGACGCTGCAGTTGTGAGCGAGGGATTGTGGCAGCTCATGAGCCAATCAAGGACAAGGCGAGCATCCTGGAACGACGTCAAATAACTTTGTACCTGGCAGTTAGTAACTGACCAATTCCGAAAGTCTTGGATTTATTCTTCGACCGGGCAATTATGCAAACTTATGTGCGACCAGAAATAGTTTCGTTCACGGCATCAGAGGAATATCAGTCACCCTGTGAACTGAAGAGCCGCAACCATAAGTGTAAATTGAGATAGAAATGAACGAGTGTAGGTTCAAATAGCCCCGGCTCCTTTACTTAAGAAATGAATGATTTGTGTTGTTGTTCAGGCAGTCAGACCCTTATGTCTCTCGACTTCCATCTTCCCTCCGCCAACATCCTGTTCCGACAGTCGTCTCATGATCTACAATATCCTGACTTCCCACGTTGCTGAATCAGACATACTCAGAGGCGCTGACAGTCTTGGTCGCGGCCAGCTGGTCCTTAATCTTTCGAGACCGCTCCCTGAAGAACATGCAAGCTACTCCAACGATGGCGACGAAGAAAACAGAGCCGATCATGACTCCTCCGATGATGACTGCCTCATTGCGGCTGCCAGCCTTGTCGGCAATGTACTTGGCAGAACTATCGTTGCCATTGGTGCCGAAGGGACTCATAGAAGAATCCATGATTGTTGTAAAGTGTTAAGTTCAGGATTTTGGAGTCTGATATCTGTGGTGTTCCTAGGCTTGTTAGTTAGTGCTCCTTGTCCAAAGCGGCAGAGACTGACGAACAGTTTTGTATATGTTGGATGTCGGCAAAAGATCGTGGATCAAAAAGGCAACTTGAGTAAAATCGATTCACTGCTTGCACCAGGCTCGCAGTGTGTGAGAACGAACAGAATGATTGAATTAGGCATCTCTCTCTTGTGGGTTTGGCCAATATTTGTACTATTTCGAAAAAATAGTATGAATGATAAGTCGTTTTCTTGTTAGTATTGTTCTTGGATAATGTGGGTTTCTGCCTCTCCTGAATGTTTCGACCTTTTGTTTATGTCTGTAACTAACATGCGGTCAAAATTGCCAGGCCCGTGTGCGCCATGACTTCTAGAAGCTCTGAGATGATATATCATATCATTCTTCTAGTCACAGCCAACACACTAGTACGCCATCACATTATATTCAACAGCTATAGTGTACACTCTAGCAGGGTTCAGCTAATTTCGTTACACAAAACACAAGTTTCATGCTTTGCTCTGCACCTTTGTTTATAGAAAGATTGGTGTTGATTGGTATTATTCATTACATGCGGCAAAACGTCCCAGCGCTTGGTCCGCTTGCCTCCTTTCGCTGGGTCTATTATAAACTATGCCCAATATTACAAGGAAACCATCATGCTATGCCAGTTATCCTCCCTGTTCGCCGTGCTTCTTACCTTTTTGTCTATATCCTCCTTTAAATGCATGCTGAACTCGCAGCTGAGTGATGCTGTTAACTTTTCACAAATATCTCGACATCAGATCGCCAGTGCTGTTCCATTCCAGGCCGGGTAGGAGGTATGCCATGCGCCATTATCGTGTGTCTTTGAGGCTGAGCTTGACTCAGGGGTGCTAGTCTCGGTGATTGAAGTGGTAGTGGTAGTCAATGTGATCAAAGTCGTTGGCGCTACAGGGGGCTCATAAGGTACGGCGGCAGTAGACCAGGATTGATCCTGAGTCGCATGGCTTTCAACAAAGGTACCCTGTGAAGGAATAGGCGCCACTGGAGCGTCCGGTGTAGGACGTTCAGTTTGCTCTGGAGCACCAGCACTCTCGCTTGTCTGGGTGAGGACGGTAGTTGGTTCCGAAACCGGGGCTGGGCTTTCGATAGTAGGAGGAGGCTGAGCAACTGTCTCAACGGGTGGAGGATAGTCAGTGATGCAGGTGGTTGACGATGTTTCAGTAGTCTGAGGCGACTCAACGTTGGTAGGTGATTCGGGCTCAGGCTCAGGTTGGGGTATGGGCTGAGGCTGAAAGCTGGGTTGAGATGTCACGCCTGGGGCGGCAGCCGAGCTTAGATCAGTTGTACTTTGGGCAATCGGCTCTCGGTCGTCGGTAGTAGTACCCGACTCTTGTGTGGTTGTCGGCTTTGAGATGGGGTGAGGGACAGTGACCGTCTCAGTGACTGGCTCATCGTCCATGTTGATGACCGAGATGGTAGTAGGGACTGCCTTGGTGACAGTCTTTCCGGGAGCAGTGATGATACTGGGCTTTTCGGTTTGCGTGACAATTTTCGTGACTGGCTTTCGTGGCACTGTTCGGATAACTGTCACGACGCCATCTCCGTCGTTGTCACTACTACCACCACCGCTGCCATTACTGCTGCCCCCATTCCCATTTCCGTCTCCATTTCCTCCACCAAGGTTGCCTGAGGCGGGGTCGTCGTCGCCAGGTTCTAAAGGAACGACTGAGTATTTGGGTTTGGCTGTAGCATCGCGGTGCACGATTCTAGGCTGGGGAAGTGCAATGACGGTAGTATAAGAAACAGAAAGAGCCAGAAGAAGGGGGATGAACCCGCGCATCTTGACGAGGCTAGTTCGCTGAATGCGTTTGTTGTTTGCAGGGAGTGAGTTCTGTGTTATTTTGTGTGAAGAAATAGGGAATGGACTCGCGGTGGTGTTTTAAGATGCTTGCGGATGCTGGCACTGGCAGCTAACAAGAGACCATCAACAGCGAGTAAATGCCATGAGCGATTCACAACTGAGTGAAGGATAATCACAGTCTCAAAATGAGAGACAAATGCTGAATCTTACATGAAACTAGGAAAACAAGACAAGAGAAAATGGCACAAACCTGGCACGTCCTAGGAATAGTTTTATTAATTGCAATTGAGATGGCTGGTGAAAGCTGCTATCCCTAGGTACCTAGCATGTGTTGAGACGTGAATTCATGGAGGTTGGAGTGACACCAAAAACACGCTAGCATCTTCTGGTCAGGAACAATCGGGGGGATCCTATGGGCGTTGGTCCTGGCAGGAGATTCACCAGCCACCTGCAAGAGCAAAATCTAGAGATTTGATTGGCTGAATTGTGAGCCAACGTTATCTCAAACGCATCGTTCAGCTGCAAAGCATCGGTGGGGTTATCCGAAAAATGCAAATTAACGAGTTCAATCCTTTATTTGCCCATCTCACATGGTCTACTCTATTCTTTAGCTTTCCAGACCCTCTTTGTTGATTCTGCTCTGGAACTATATGATGAAGCTGAGTTGCGCGTTTGTGGCGGTGGAGTGGCGCTTGTATCATTGAAGTGGCTGGAGCATGTCTCCGAATCCGGCAAGCCCAAGAATCAAGACTGCCTGTCTGAGTCGTTTAATTAGCAGAGAGCCAGAACCCATGATCATGGCAGTTGAGAGTCCGAACAGGTCAGGTCATGCGATGACGACTCGCGCGAGTTTGGCAGCGAGCCCTTATTCCTCGCGCATCCATCAACACACCCACTCAGCCTCCAATGGGACCTTGAATGAGTGGCCATTTTGCCGGGAATAGGTGACAAAAAGCGTCTCCGCATCCTCATCAAAAGACTGGGTTCCCATGCTGAGGAAGCGGGTCGGGCATCCTTTGACATTCAATGCTTACATCTGCCCAAAACATTTCGAGCTCTTGCTGCATGTTATCCGAGTCTCGGCTGCATTGACCAGATGCTTAAATCAAGGTGCCCCTGCCAAAGTCCTCAGATGAGGGGCAAAATCATGTCAACAAGACGTTCTGTTTGGTAAAGATGACGTTCCATCCGATCCTAAGTTTAGTATCTTGGCTGTTGGCTTGCTCCGCCTCTGGGCAACCCACATGGATCGCCATTATTGAGATAGCGCCTCAAGGCTGAGCAGCATATGCGCGTCTCTCTTCAGCCCAAGGCAACTCAGGTACCATAAGTAGGTACCTTAGGTAGTTGGGTCTTAAATAAGAGACCGAGGTGCCACTGTCCATTTCCATTCCGCTAGCACTTCCGTACATACTCCGTTTGTACAAAACCCATCATTCCCCCCCCCCCCCAAATCACCCCGCAATATCCATACAAATTTCACATCACGTCACTTAGCCATACGCATCATGTCTTACCAAGGTTACGGTGCTCCCTACGGCCGTAAGTAAACTGTCCATATCTATGATACGAAAGGCAAGGCAATCTGACCGGATTAACACGTAGAACCGCCACCTCCACAAGGTTATAGTCAATATCCCCCACCACAGCAGCCGTATGGTGGTTATCAACAACCTCCTCCTGGACAATATCCCCCTCAGCCAGGCGGGTATCAGCAACCTCACGGCCACTATCCTCCCCCCGGAGGTCCTCCCCAATCTCAGCAACCTTATGGTGGATACCAGCAGCAACCTCCTCCTCCACAACATTACGGCGCACCTCCAGGACCTCCACAGGGCCATTATGGCGCGCCTCCTCCTCACCAGCAACATCATCAACCTTACGGCCAACCTTCACCTGCGCCGCCCAGTCAGTACGGCGCGCCTCCTCCTCAACAATATGGAGCGCCGCCAGTCCAACCGACTCCACCGTCGCTTGGCTACGGACCGCCTCAGATCATCCAATGGGATGGCGGCCCCGACGCTGACGCTCTGCGCAAAGCAATGAAAGGATTTGGTACTGATGAGAAAGCTTTGATCGCCATTTTGGCCAATAAGGACCCTCTGCAGGTTGATACGATCCGCGCTGCTTACGAACGCAACCATCGTCGCAAACTGGTCTCTGATATTCAGAGTGAGACAAGTTCATGGTTCCAGAAGGCTTTAGTCTCACTGGCTCGCGGTCCGCTACTGTCTGACGTGCACGCCTTGCATGACGCCATGTCTGGACTTGGAACTAAAGAGGTTGTTCTCAACGATGTTCTGCTTGGTCGATCAAATGCAGATCTCAAGGCAATCAAGAGCGCGTATTATCAAACCTTCCACGACAAGCTCGAGGATGTAGTAAGGGGCGATTTGAGCATGAAGACTGAGCGACACTTCATGATTGTTCTCGGTGCTACCAGAGCTGAGGACGCTGCGCCGGTCGACCCTCGACAGGTTGATGACGACGTCATGCAGATCTATAAGGCTACCGAGGGCAAGATGGGCACCGACGAGATTCTAGTATGCAGCATTCTCAGCACAAGGAACGATAATCAGATTCGCGCCATTGCGCACACCTACAGGCAGAAGTTTAACAAGGACCTTGAAAAGGTTATCAAGAGCGTGAGTACACCTGACACTATAGTCAGAAACCACTTACCAACGTGACCTAGGAATTTTCTGGCCACATGGAGGATGCTCTCCTTTTCCAGCTACGCAATGCCACAGACAAGTACATGCATGCAGCCAAGCTCCTTGAGGATTCAATGGCTGGTATGGGAACAAAGGATCACCTCCTGGTTTCAAGAACAATCCGCTACCATTGGGATCGAAACACGCTCAACAACGTCAAGGGTGCATACCAACAAAGATACGGTAAGAGTCTGGGCAAACGGATTTACGGCGAGACATCGGGTGACTATCGAAAAACACTGCTCGCAGCAATCGGTGAGCCTTATTAAGAGGTGGAGTGGAGGAAAGACAAATGAGAGAGCAGATTTCGCGATTAGAAGGATATGATATGGATTCGAGTCGGGCTTCACAGCCTCTCGCGGCCGATGCTCAATGTAATGAGGGGCGTTTGCTATGACGATGCGTTGTCTTGAAATTGGATGGCTACAGAACCTGTGGATGATGAGATTAAGATACCAAGTATGAATTAAGAATTATGTTCACTGTAATGCGTTTTAAAGTAAATTATAAAACCTTAGTTACGTATTACTATATAGGCATTTTGACTTTTTAATAATCTTAAGTATAAATATTAAAGTATATTTTTAATTAATACTATATTAAATATATAAGCTATATAAAAGTATTAATAAGTTATAAGTTTTAATAAATAAGCTTTTATTTAATTATAGTTAAATAGGGCTATAATAAAGTAAGTCAGATATAAGGAGTATATTGTTATAAGCTGAATTATTATTATAAAAATAGAGCTTTTTAATTACTTAATAAGGTATATAATTTCTTAATTTCTTTTTTAATTTTTAAACTTAAACTATTATTTTTAGAATTTTTTTTATTTAATTTAAGCTATATAATAAGCTATTTAAAAGCTTTTTTAAAAAATTTATAAAAAATTAATATTTCTTTATAATAATTTAATAGAGAAAAAATCTCAATTTTAAAAATATCATTAGCATTAAAGTTATTAATTATTAATATATAAAAATGCAGAAAAACTGAATTTATATTATTGTAATATGAAAATCGCTATATCTTAAATTATTATAAAATAGTTTAACTATATTAATTTTATTTTCATATACCTTAGTATGTACTTAGGTACAAATTATCACATGACTCTTCTCCACTCTGTGAAGGAATTTCTGAATCACACTAGCGCTATTAATGCACTAAGGAAATTTTATAAAGCTAAAGGCTCCCCCTTTAAGCAATAACCCTCCCTGACTTTTTCCACGCGCATACGGAACCCCTGCTAACTTTCATGCCCCTAGCGCGCAAGCAAGTGTGAACGCGTTCTGAAGGCATTTGGCGTTTGGGCACAGAAGAAGGCACGACGATATTCATCTGAAGGCTTACAGTCAGTCAGCCCTGTTCGCTGCTCACTCTCTTGCTTTCATTGTATTTCTTTTCTCTGTTTCTTGTTTCCAGCCTCATTCATTACAAGGCCGTATTTCGATGATAACCGAGCAGTCACCAGCAACTCTGGACATGCTCCTCTCAAGTTTCTGAAATTCTGAGATAGTCGCTGAGAGCGAGGAGAAACGCGATACTTCTCTCTGAATTGTTTGGAGACTGAGGATGGCAACACAAGCTACGTCTCCGCCAGCTGGCGTACCATTGCAGAATGGTATAAATGGTGCAAAAAGTCCTAATCCAACCATCGCTCATCCGTACGGTCAAACACCAGTACCTCTGCCGAGCTATGCTCCTACTGCGCAAAAACCAAGCGCTTCGCCCACACCAGCAACTCCTTTTCTCCCACCAGGACATCAACAATCACCGCCAATGCAGACAAATCGTTTGAGCCAGACAATTTCACAACGCCCTCAGACGCAGACACTCAACGCCTCATCACAGGCACAAGGTCTGACGTCACCACCACTGAATCAGCCGCCGCACTCTGTCGAGTCATCAAATCACTACCATGAGTTGACTGCTTTAGTCGAGAAAACGCCGGCTGGTGTTGTTCGCCAAGTTGTTCGAGACAAATGGGAAAAGTCTCTTGCGGGCTCACAGTATCACATTGCTTTCTTGGTAAGTTTCTCATGCGCTGCATTCTGGTTCAAGTCTACCTCGAGTCTCATCCTCAGAGCGCGTTGGTTTCATCACAGCTCCGACACTTTCTGGTCATGCTTCGTACGACTTACTGACTCTTTCATAGTTGAATGCGACTATGCATCAAGCATCCCCGGAGACTATCGCTAAGGCCGTCCAGGAGTTCGGCGCAAACCTGGTAAAAAAGTCTAAGCGCGAGTTGTTGGGTCACCTCAACGCCAGTGACTTTGACGAGCTCGCAGACTTGATACTCCCTCGGGTTAGTACACAGTTTCTGGACAGGGCCCTTGCAAGACGTCTGGAGACGATACCAGCCCGGCAGCTTGTCAACGCGTTGGCGCGTGCAGAACGGCTGGGCTACGATGTCAAGGATATCGTCCAGGAGCATAATGAGCATGTCATCCCTTCTTTGCACTCGTTGCCGGTGCAGCCGCAGCCGCAGCTCATGGGGCCTCTAACAAACACGACACTTAGTGCGGCGCAATACAATACTCCTTCCGTCGCTTCGCAAACTCCCCCACCGCCAATGCAATATGGTAATAAACCAGCGACTCAAACTCCGGCGAAGTCAACGCCAGAACTTGCGGCGATCGCTTGGTGCAAGTGTGGTTGGCCATGTGCTTCGCAAGCGGCACTCGACTATGTAAGTTACCAATTCAAATCAGTCAATTGGATTTGTCTAACAACGAATAGCACCACAAGAAGAGCGCCTGCAACAGAGCCCAAAAAAATGACGTAGTTGGGAGAGACGTCTGCCTCTTTTGCGGCTGCAGATTCGGCAGTGGTGGTGGTTTACTCTACCATGAGAAGTCTAACGTCTGCGGAAACCACTCTCGCGGCACTGCTGAAATGATGCGCAAGTTGCTTGTCCATCTTCGTCCTGAGGATCCGCAGCCTCCTGTGCCAGACCCCTCTACTGGAATTACACGCATCCCATACAGCCAAGTGCCTTTACCATCAATTCAGCCCCAAACGACCTGGGCCCACTCAACGACATCGTATCCTCCTACTGGGACTCCAAGTCGTGATTCGGGTCGCGATCCATACGCCCACCTCAGCCCTGAAGATTTGAAGAGGTTCAATGATATCATGAAGAAGGCTGAAGAAAAATACGGAGGTCTAATGAGAGATGCTGCGCTTCTCGAAGAGCCAGAGAGATCGAAACGATTGGCAAGTCTGAAAAACTCATATAACACAAAGCAAAGTACCACTCGCAAGAAATTTGGTATCCGACTTCGCGAGAGGCGAACCCGAGGAGAAATAGAAGCTGAGGAGGCTCGACTAATTGGGACTCCAAGTGGCACCGCGACTCCACCGGCTACAGCCGCATCTGACGGCGATATTCGCTCAAGGAAGAGGGCACGAACCGACGATGACCAGTTGCCGTCATCGAGCGCGACTAACAGGACTCAAGAAAGTCCCCAGAAGAGGGTCCCTATGTCAGAAATGGGCGGACTCTCGGGGTCATCAGCAACCGCAGAACTCACAGATCCTACGGCATACTTGAACCCAGCTCAGCCCCGTTATGCGCCACCAAAAACAGCCGCACTCGGTGGCCAGTCTGGTGTGCTTGGTTCTGCAGAGCGAACCAGACCGTCGATGAGAGGGACCATCGATGACCCTGAGTCAATTGACGACGACGACAATTCGGAAACAGACAGCGATAGTGATAGCGACGGCGACATTCCGGCTACTATCTCCTAATTTTACAGATTCGCGAGCATGAGCACGGCGTTTGGGATTACACGATTTGATACCCCTGGCATCAGGATGTGAAAGCACAGGAAATTCAGGATTGGGGTGCATTGGGGACGGAGTTAAACAAGCATTGGGGACGGAGTTAAATAAGCATTTTGACGGACGCCGGTTAACACAAACAATGATGCTGCGCCAAATCAACAAAAGGGCCAATGGGAATCTTGGGAGGGCAAGACATCAGAGTTGCTTCCAGAACAACTGGGTTATTGGCTGCGAGCACTAGTTTCTGAATGACCTTGGGTCGAAACAGGCGTCGAAAAAGTATCCTTAGGGGCATATGAGCGTGTACATATTGCACTAGGGATCTCGACGCAAAAAGAGTTTTGGAGTCAATAGGTATCATCAAACAGCTGTACATAATTAATATAATACCTCAAGATGCTAACGACTCTTGGTGAAGGCTGTAAACAATGTTGCAATGGTGTGCACAATCGCAAAGCAACGTCTTGGAATATTCGAGTATTTTACTTGAAGCTGTAGATGTTTCGCAGCAGGGAGAATCAACATCACCAACAAGAATTGATGGACCCACTCATGACTCGGTAGAACTCAAGTCACGAGAGGCTTTACTTCTTGAGCTGGCCGCGACAGGCGACAGGCGTTTCAGCCAAGAGGAAAGGATAGGGGCGATAGAATCGAGACCGTGCCTTGGACAGCCGCCCGGCTAACATGGATGGAACCTAGGTTCCTCCCGTTTAAGGTCTGTTGTGAAAACTCACAGACAAGGGCATGTTCAGTGGAGGCCTACGCAAACACTGAAGAGACAAAGCCTTGTTCGAAACCAAAGAAACGTCTCATTTAAAGAGTAACTTTGAGCTTATTCTGGTTAGTGGAGCTATTCTGCTCTGTTCCAAATCTGGTCATTATCACTTTCAATTGCGTTGTGTCACTTCGAGATAGCATGTTTCCCCCCTCGTCGGCTGTTATGCATCCATATGTGCGTCTGAGGAACCTCGGTTTCATATCATGGCAAAATACTGTAGACCCCCGATGCCCGATACGAGCTGACGCAGGAACAAGAGATTAACTTGCCGAATGTCCACAAGTGAAGCTGAGCATCATCTCCTCTGCCATCCCTATCGCGATATTCAACTGGCTGACCAGGCGCCAGCGCGGGGCCGAGGGCTATATGCTTCGACCTATGATAGCCTGAAGCGCTGTGCAGCACAGATGCATCTGGATATGCAGTGCGCAGGTCCAGTGTGACGGACATGGAAGCTGATGCAAGGGGTCCTCACGCTGACTGGACGGAATATCCGCACGAAGGGGCCCGTTTTGGATCCGTCCTTTTGAAACGCCGCAAGGCCTCTGGATCAATAGGCTTCTCTGCTCACTGTATCGCCACGAGGATGCCCAGAACGCTAGCTGCCTTCAGGGCTAGGACATGCCCCCAAATGATCGCCTTGAAACCCACTAGCGACCACCTTCGGTGCTGATGATGTACATGGATGACGCTACGATTGGCCGATTATCGAAGCTCCTGGTGGTCCTGGCAAGGGGCTCAAGCGAGCTCTGTCTGAGGACTTCTTTTTTCTCTCCCCAGATACTTGATAATCCTGCCATGTGCCACTCCTGGTGACGGCTCGTCTGTTTCGAATTCTCCTCTTGTTTCGTTTTGCTATCAACTGGCCGGCCCAGCACTTTCCTTCTACATACAGACTGATTTGGTTTTATATTTGTTTCTTACCCCCTCAACACCCTCTTCCTTCTGTTTCCTTTCGGGTCTCGTCCTTCACTGAAACTCACGAAACACTCTTGCCAACTGTTCCGAGAGACATATACGACGATCATGGTTCCTCTGTTTAGCCCCTCTGGCTTTGGTCGTTTCAAGGATAGCCATAGCCGCTTGACCGCGAGCGCTTCACAAAAGTCGGTGCCTTCGCCAATGCCATCGCCTTCGCAGCCTTCGCCTGAACCAATGGCGACTGTACTTATTGGCCCCAAGCAACAGCGCTTCAAGGTCAATAAGCGACTGTTGTGTGCAACTTCGCCCTTCTTTGCCGACCGTTTTGGTGATCCTTCGAGTTCCAAGTCAATCTCGCTATGGCTACCTCGCGAATCATCCTCAATGTTCGGTCTGTTTGTTGACTGGGTTCACCTCGGTCTTCGGTTTCGCCCACATCTTGATGAGATGATTTCTAATGCATACGATGCTGGCCTTGAAGCTTCTCAAAATATCCACTGGTCTCTCATCCGCTTGCACCTCTTTGCATCGCGTCTTGGACTCTATCGACTTCAGGACCTCGCCATGGACTCCATTCAGGACCTCTACCTTCGCTGCGATTGGGACGTTCCCTCTGGTCTCATTACTTTTCTCTACACAGAATGCGAGGATCTCGCTGCTATCCGACTTCGAAGATGGGCTGTCGCCATGGTCGCCTTCTCCTTCACTGGTGGGCCCCGTCTCACCTTCCACCCTCAAGAATCTGCTACTTCGGAACCCACCCGCTTCAGTGATCTACTAGAAGAGCTACCGGAATTTGCAAGCGACTATGACATACATATGGAAAAGATGCGGCTCTCAGGTCTCGATATTCGCTTCAAAAACCCACAGCTGCGCATTCCAGCCAACCGCCTCCGCAATGATGAACGCGCATTTGGGTTCCGCCAATGTTCCTTTCACTCACATCGCTCAAGCGTCGGCGAGCGACGATGCCCTCACGAATCAGGTTCAACAAAGCACCGCCGTGTTTACCAAACATCGGTGAAGGAATCAGGGCCAGAATCCACAGGTCTAAGCGCCCCAACCCGAAGATATCGCGATGTCGTGCCCAGACCACTCTTTTCCGGACCGGCAGACTCAGATATCGGCGAGGACGACGATGACGAGATTTCAAAAGCGATAAAGCATGTAAGATCTATTTCAAGTACACTCAAGACTTGAAGTGAGACAATCATTGCTGAAGAGAGAGTGGCTGATGAGAATTAATTCGGCAAGGGGGCTGGGTGTGAAACTCTGATCTGCTTAATCGCCATCATGAACCCATTAATCTCAAACAGCCCCAAGACAACTCAAAGCACTTGACTTGGAATTTGATCATGGAGATCAAACAGGATGACAACTGGGTTAGGTGTCCGGGAAATAAACGGAACACTTTTTGGTGGTGAGCACACCTGAAAAGAAGTCCTGATTATTTTCCGGGCCTGAAGGGGCTGTTCTCAAGCACATCTGGATAGCCATATCGCTGCCTCTCGGTTCGGAAGCTCAAGGACCTTTATATATATCGCCTCATGTCTGTGACATGGGCCTTCGTCATACGACGATACTGGTTATTCCACCAGTTTTTTTCCTTTTTGATTTATATACGCAACCTAGTCAGGTCTCCCGGAGAGAGATGGCCAAAGTTCAAGCGAGTCTTGAGAGCAAGATAATATTCTTTGTAAAATAGTATTTAATGTACATAACGACAAGATATCCTATCATAACAAGAGAATAATCAAACATCGTGGACTCTTCAACTATCTCATTCCACTTTACTCCAGAACAATATCTACGTTCACTTTCGATGGACGGTTTATTTATGAAAAGTTTTTTTTTTTTTTTTTTACATCATTCAGATCGTTGCTCGTTCTATGGATATTAAATTCCACTGCATCATTCGTCCAAGCTTGATACATCTTCATGGTTTGGGCCCACAAGGAGCTCAATCATGTCTCTCGTCACAACATCCCCAATTATGGCGATGTCTGTTTTACTCAATTGCAAGGTAAAAAATAACACGGCAAACGTAAGGCTCTGTTTGGCCTGCATGCTGTTCGTTCCATCATATCATCATGAATTGTTGAAAAATCCATCCCCTTCTGGGGAGAATTGAAAGAAAATTGGCCAAGTTATGTCGTTGGGCGATTGTCGAGATAGAAAACGCAGGGAGCAAAGATACTCGCCTGCATGCTGGTGAATCCCAATGTATAGAAAGAAAGGTGAAGCAAAGTGTAGAAGCATAAGGAAACCAGAAAATGAAGGCTATCGCCAGATAGACTGCTGCTGTCTAGATGCATATGCAAATGTTGAGTCGCGGTCCCAACAAGATTTGATCAATGTGGGTGTGTGTGTGTGTGTGTGTGTGTGGGTATCCATGAACTCATAAAACTCGTCAGGTGATATAACCTTGTGGAATGTACAAAGAAAAGTAAAAACACAAATGAGGTGTGCTAAAGCGGTGACTCAGAACGTCGACGTGGTTGGTCTCGACGACGGAAATCCTTTAGTCTTTCGTCGATATAAGCCAGTCGGCTTGCTAGCGATGATCGGGTAACTCCGTGGTTGGATTCGCTGGATTGTTGGACGGTTGCGAACGGCCGGCGAAGAGCGTCAGGATCGTTGGCAGTTCCATGTGACAGGCGATTCGGGAAGGAAAAACTAGATCCTCCAAGAGCGAAAGGTGAGCCTAATCGAGGGGGCACGTCTCCAACTGGAGGAGCCAGCGTTTGCTGCTGAGTAGCTAGTGGCTGCGAAGCTTCGAAAAGCTGTTGGAGATTCTTGCGTGGGACAACGACGTCAGAGTCTATCTCAGGTTCGGTCTGAGGCGTTGCGAACTGGTCATTGGTGGCTGATAGGTCAACGATTGAGGCTGGGTCAACCCAAAGATCGGAGCCGAGACTGGGTCGCTTAATCTTCCGAGCCTCCAGATGGTTGGGTCGGCGCTTGTGGGTTGATCGGCTACGTGTAAGTCGGACCGGAGACATGAGAGCGCGGCGCGGGCCGCCTGTGTGCGTTTGTCTCTGCAACTTAGAATCCACAACGAAGTTTGAGGGTAGCGAGCTTGACGAGCTGGGGCCGTAGCTTCGCGCTCCGAAGGGAGACGCGAGTTGTGTATACTTTATTTCAACTGGCTCCAGCGTCTCGCGACTCGGTGGAGGAAGCGAATGTTCGTCGATTTGGGGATCAGGTTGCGAGTTTGTCAATTGAGCCAGAGGACCTTGCAGTTGCATGGAATCAGAAGTGCTAACCGCCAATGACATTGCCATATCTTGACCTGAGAAGACCGAGGGGGAGCGACCGAGGACTGTTCGACGATTCCAGTAACGAACTGCGGATTTGTTATATGGAGAAGGGCTGGGAGCTAAATATTGTGAACCCCGCGCCTTAGACCTGGCGTTCATCTTGCAAAGCTCCCGCAATTGGGCGCGAGTGGCGGCACAAGTATGAGGCCACTGAACATATGGGCCAGCGGCTCCTTGAGTGGGTGTGATGCTCCCACTACTGAGATCAATATTTGTCTGAGCCTTTGACCCCTTCCAACTCCTCCTCGCCTCTCGGGCCACACGCAAGCAGACTCCATGGGGAGGGATGCCGCTCTTCCCGATACGGAAGGGTGTGACCTTGGGGTCTTGCAAGTACATCATATAGGTAGACCATAGGTGCTGGTTCATGGGTTTCGTCCAGGGTGCTCTTCGAATGGTATCTCGAGGAACCTCCGTTTTGGCAGGCTTGAGAGTTTTACTATTGTCGTCGGCATTTGATAGCTCGTTCGCAAGGTCTGCGTGTTCATTATCTGGGCTGATGCATTGACTCAAATCCTCAGAGCTAATAGAAAAGTAGCTCAGCAGGGAAGCACTTGTGTGTGTCGAATGAGCTGTCGAAGGCCGGCTGGACTCATAATCGGGACTAGATTCGAGGCTACTGAGAGTCGAATCGATCGACCAGTTTGGATATTGTTTGGGAGTCAAAGTTGGTAATAGGTCTGGAGCAGGAGTTTTTGGAGGCGAAAACATGCGCTCTGAACCACCGTGGGGTGTGAAGGGTATATCGTCCATGTTGCTGAAATGTGACATTGGATATAGTGTCTCTGTCATCTCCTCGTCAAGTACACGAGGCTCCTCGATACTGGGAATAGGGATGTCTGCAGCGGCAACCGACGCGAGAAACTGCTCTGTGGGCGCATTGAGATTTGACCCATTCCTTCTCTTGACTCGGAATCGGGGACGCGGCGGGGATGGTGGTTGAGTCTCACCATTTAGAGTAGGCTCGGGCGTTCTCAAGAGATCCTCACGGCGCGCGCTTCTCGGCCAAGGGGCCGCGAGAGATTGGAAGTGCGACATGGCGGGTCACAAGGAACGCGAATGCGCTCCAGAGTTGCGTGAACTCCGAAATGGTGGTATAAGTATTCGAGGGAGAGCAGCGATAAGCGGGGCGGTTTGAGCGCAGAACAAGTTGAGGCCAATGTTTCGGGATGCGGCAGCGCTGTCTTAGATCTCGTCAAGATGTCGCACGGCAACTTAAAGGATACTGAGCTCAAAATTATCGACGAGTTTCGGCGATGTGCTTTCAGGCGCGGGAGGCGTTGCAATGTATAAGATCGAGCCGAAGGTTGAAGTGCGACAGGATGCGACAGACTGTTTATTTGTGCGCGCCAATACTTCCCGGGAAAATAGACCAAAATACAACAAAGTGTGCTGATTGTTCGATCGCGCGTCGTCGAGCTTGGTATGTGATAGACGGTAATAAAACAAGGAAAGTATGTCTCAAACGAGAGTCGTTGTCGTTGTCGTGGCTATGGTTATGGTCGTCATACAAGGCAATGGCCGTTTATTGTTGTCACCGCCGCGGGATTTGTGGAGGTCTCCCAGTCGCAAATAAACAACAGTGGGTGACGGTCTCGGTTCGACGCGCCGTCGCAGTTGAGGGTCCCGTAGACAAGCAGTGAACAAACTGAGCTCGCGCGACCGACAGTCGGCGTAATGTACGGGAGCACGAGAGATGATGGGAGGAGTATTGGGCGCAAACGAGAGACTGGAATGGAGAAACGGTGAGTGGAAAGAGAAAGGAAAGTAGACCGGGACGATGTGGGTGTGGTGGGCGGGAGTGTGCGCTATGTATGAATGGGCAAGCCAAATGCTCAACGAGAGTTGAGTGGAGAGCAGGGCCAGCTGGGAATGGACGGGCGGCTCGTTAAGCACAGTACGTCTCCTCTTCCTTGTCTCTCGACCCAACTAGGGTAGAGAAAAACTTGAAGCACACTGGTCGAGGCCGCGGATGTGGGCCAACAGCGAACAGCGGGTGGCGCGAACGCTGCAGTCCAAGTAAGTAGGTACAGTACCTGGCAGAAGAGCTGTGCAATGCTTGTTGGTTAGATACTGGCTCGCTAGATGCTGGTTGGTCCCAACGGTGCTGTGCTTCTCCAACGCTATGCTCCAACTGAGGACAAAGCAGAGAACAGGACTCGTTCCACGGCAGGACGCGATATTGATGTTATATTATATGATGCGCTCGCTGCGCTGCACTTTGCAATTGTGCCTTGACCTCTATGGTTTCTGGCGATCCACTGGTGAGTCCCTTGACGGTGGTGGTGAGGACGGCAGTAAGCCCCCAACAGGCGGCGTGCTAGCGCAAAACCCTTGTCAAGTCAACCCCGGCAGCGTCCGTGACAGGGAAGAGCTACAAGCAGCGGTCAGTGGGTGATGAGGGCACGTTGTGCCAGCTTGAGCGATAACCCTGGACGTTAGAGCAACCGTGATAGGTCTGATGAAGAGGTTGATGATCCTCAAGGTGATCGAGACCATGTGATGGAATGGAGACAAAAGGACCTAGGTCTGTCTTTATTTGTTTAATGTGAGCTTTGCTTCCCCGTTATCGTTGCAGAGGTGATGATGAGTCCAGGATTGGCAGTTGTGCATTCAAGTACCATTCGCCGGTCTTTGTTCCTCTGATCTGGTTCTGTGGCGGTCAACTCTCGGCGGCCGGCCTAGGTGTTGACTTAGACTCGCTCGGGACCTCGCATAGAGATGCGGCGTATGGCCAGTCTTTCTCTTGGGTTTGGGAGCGGCTGCAGAAAGGCAAATGTAGATAATGGCCGAAAATCTGTCACACTTGGAGCAATCGAAAATATAATTTTTGGTATGAAAGAGTTCAAGTTGCTCGAATATGAGCGTCTGCTGGATGACATTCTGGAAACAACACTGAAGAGACGCGATCAAACTCATGTTTGTTTGTTATGATCTGAGAGCCTCAGATGAGACAACAGTAACCCAGGTTTTCCACGCTCCCCGTTGGCTAGCCTCGAAGTCGGGTACCACTTATTGGTGACCTAACGCACCCAGCATGGGCGTCTGCAGAGAGTGAGTTGACGATAGGATTGCTTGGTTGAGAGCAAAGGGCGAGGGGAAATGCGTCGAGAGCTAGCAAATAGCAGCATAATGTGACGATCCAACGAGAAGGCAGATTGCCTCTGTCATTTAGACAAGGCTCAACGCCAGCATGTTTCGACCCCTGCCCAAGCATCCAGCCAGAGCTGCACGTCGGCGGCAAGAATGAAAGACAGCGCAGGGAAAGGACGCACAGCACAGCTATCGCCCGCACTCACATGCATGCATTCGCTCTAAATGAATGACCTTTAGTTATGGGGTTGAATGTGGATGGGCGTGATGGGGTCATTTCTTGAATAGGGTTAAAGGTGTGGGTGTCCTTTGAGGGTGAGGTGTTGATAAAACGAAACAGAGAAATGGGTCAATATGACGCTGCATGTAAACAACTCAAACCTTGGGAAATACCTTGGGGATCCTCCTCTCCATCGACGTTGCCTTCCATTGACGAGCAGGACGAGGAAGCATACCTAGACTTCGTCACCTCCAACTAAACTAAGGTAGCGCACTTAACTCACTCAAGGAAAGCAACTACGACGTAGAAATAGTACACCATAAAAACTTGGAACAAAGGTGGCTGGGGATTAACGCGAAAACCGAACGCGTCGACGCGTCATTCTCAACGAGCCAATAAGAAAGCACCTTGGTCTGTCAGTCACACGAGCTATATCACTACTGTAGCTTGAGCAGACCAACTACGAATCAGAGCATTCAATTGATATTGATCCAATTCTTCCACAGCTGCATGATGAGCTTCTTTACGATCCTTGTCTATAAAACACAGTAAGTATCTTATTCCCATTTGGACAAGCTTGCAGCACACTGTTTGGTACTGCTCCATTCTTGTTATCACAAGAATTCTATCCAGAATCAAAGGATGTCTAGGGTGGCAGTGGGGCTGGTGCCCTACCCCTCTCAGCTACGTAGCTTCACACACGCCCGGATTGGCTCTTAAGCGACCGTCAAATCAGAGGTCGAGGTGTGATAAAGAACGGCCTAGAAGGGAAGTGGATGGAACACTGTGTTTTTCTACGATGTGCTGATCTCATCTGAGCTGAGACTGATAGTAGCCACTAACAAGAACACGAGTGCACCAGTGCAGCACCACGCTAGACTCATCACCACAACCTGGATGATAAAGCCTGGATCATTAGGATGGCACTATAGTCCCACTTTACAGCTGACACTAATGCCATATAGATGAACATCCGATCAACACGACCAATACAACAGTGACGGACAGGAAAACACCTCAAAAATGAAGTATGGCATGACGTACTATTGTATAGATCTGATTGAGCTGGTGAACTCATATCTTCAGACATAATTTTTGCGAATGCCATTGCAGGTATCACCATCTTGGCTGGTATGAGTTGAATCATACGGCAGCGTGGAAGTTGATGAAGATATAGTGCAGGCAGGAGGGAGATAAAACCCTGTCTCGCTGCAGCTTTTTGTCCAATAACTTGACTGATTGACCATTGTAATAGAGTCACTCGAGTCCTTCTTAAAACGGACGTGTCTCAGATTAAGATATTGGACTGCTTTGTTCACTTGCAGATACTTTCCATTAACATACTTGAATCGTATGTATGCAAAAAAGCGAAAACGAGAGCAGCATTCCTGACGATTTGCTCAGAGGTGGACTTGAGGGTGCCATGGTTTGTATGCCAGATGGAAATGTTCGAGGTTATTGAAGCGCGGCAAACAAATACACAACACAAGAATGGTGAAACTCTAATACACCCTGAAAAGTCAGTACCGGTTGGGAAGAAGGCTATGGGCCTCCAGATCTATTACAACCTTTCCCCTGATAATGTTGGTAGCGTGACACCTGTTTACGCAGTCTACTCATATAGGAGGGAGCCTTGGTTGTGATCCAAATCACTCACGATAATGGATAGGAATACTCACCAATACCGGGACAAGATTCCAAGAATCTGGGTCATGTATCCAACTAAACGCTCCTGCGCCGTTGAAGTGTCTCGCAAGGTGATATTCCCTGTAAATGTTATTTCTACAACAATCAACAGTGGAGGGATGGCGAGTCTATCCATCAGGCTGGGCGACTAATACTCAGGTTCAACCGGAAATGGTCATTGGCTCTATTCGACGCGCAAACTTCTATACAAACGTTCAAGATTATGAGACGGATGGACCAATTTTCAGTAAGGAACCGAGTCCACCATGAAGGTCGAGGTTAGTCTAGGTATGGACACATAATAGCAAGGCCAAAGCTATAATTATATGGATATCCGAATACTATTGTGGTGTAACATGCACCTAGACCTCATGTCAACGTTGGCCCAGGAGGCCAAGATATAGAGTATATATTTTATTACATAAAAATACCCGAGACGGGGCAACAAGCGAAGGATGCAAATGTGGCTGGAAGATGATCGTACATTGGGTTCAAGGGGGGCTTCTCACTAATCCTTCTGACTCACGGCCCTCGACGATGTGGTGCATCGCTATGTAAGACAAGATGTTCTTACTTGCCCCGGAGAATACGATAGCATGTTAAAGACTTAAGAGCAACATAAAGCCCATGAAAAAGACGATGGATACCGAGAAGCGGTCTGCAGACATATGAGTCGCCACTTGAAACCCATAAGCCCACAAGTAGGGGCAGCCTTCAACGCAGAGAGTAAGTCGAGGAGGCGTACTCTGACATTAACATCAGCAAG
>JABEEM010002620.1:446-14009 GCA_013363185.1 Fusarium secorum | reverse complement strand
CACTCGCTTATCACGTACGTTACTGTATATATAATATAATAAGTAGTTTTAAGTAAAGGACAAAGTATAGAGATAAGGGAAGGGCTAGATAAACAGTATACTATCTGTTAGAAATACTACTAGTCACAAGTAATTTACTAAGCTGCGGATTTAGTATATAAAGCTGTAGATAAAGGCATAGGTAAAAATAAGTATATACAGACAAACTATATAGTAGTATTCTACCAGCCAGTCTTGAATCATTAGTTAATACAAGTGAATCCATTAGCTTCTACTCTACCAACCTGACTCAGATCATATAAGTATCTCACGTCCCATCCATGGTCCTATAGTCCTAGGGAATACACGGGTCCACTCCTCCACCTCTATCTGCATAACCTGATCAAAGGTTGCCTCCCCTTGTCTTACTTTCTTCCTGGCTGCCTCTGTGGGAGGATCCCAGTAAGAACGAAGGCTACGCGATGGATAACTGCCCCCATCACCACCGCCTCTGCTTATCATCTTCCTGATAGCAAATTTATCGCCAAATTTCTCAATAAGGAGCTTCACAACGTAGGAAATATCCTTTATCATCTGATGTGTTGCAAGGTCGCTACCATCCAGAAGACCGCGGCCATATAACACCAGGGTGATATGTTGTGCGTTTGTGAAGAGGAATATATCTTGGAGGCGCTTCTGTGTCCATCGAGCAGCCTTGCCTGTACCATGCCGATAATGTACGCTCTTTGGGTCATTTATCCCACTGTCACTATCGCAGCCTTCCTCGTGGAGGTAGAAGTCATCAAGTGCATTGTATGAGTCAACGACTACAGTAATGCTGTCTTTGATCAGCGGAGCAACAGGGACCTTCGTTTTGTAGTCGCTAAGAGTGTCGGTCATAAACTCGCGCAGCCAGTGCAGTCGCACATCTCAGAAATGGAGAATTACCCTGCACCCAATTATGGAATTTCTACAGCCTAAACCCTGACAGTTTACTGCCCCGCTGGCCGCTTTAAACCGACTTGTGCTGACTCTGGCGGCTCACCTGTCTCTTCTTGCCATTTGGCTCTCATCTTAAGAAACTCGGACTTTCCAATGAGAGCTCTGAGAGACTCTGCGCTACTCGGTCGTGGCTGTTTCTGGCTTTCAATAGCCGCTTCCGAAAAACGAAACGAGTCAATAATAAAGTCCAATAGTGCAGCTACAATAGTCAGTGTTTGTCTTAGCATCCCAGTGAACTCAACTCATATGCCGCAACAGAAAAGACTTACCCATCTCATCGCACCTCTTCTCCCCGACCTTTCTCACCACAACACTATACTTCTCATGGAAAGCTATTTTCTCAATCCCTCTCCCATCCCCCATGTTATTCCATGGGTTGCCAAGTGCCCCAAACCGCCACGGCAACTCCCCAAATACAGCTCTATACATACAAACTCCCAATGCCTAAATATCAGCTGTACCGTCAAACTCAGTCCTTTCCTGCTCGGGCAAGTGGAAACCGATCGTCCCGTTGGTGCCTGGTTGAGCAGGTATTGTTGTTCTGTTCGCAGGGATAGGAATGATGGAGTCGATGTCGAGGATAATGGCTGTCAGGCGACGTGCTGGAGGGGGGCAGGAGGCTGTTTGGCTCATGAGGGAACGGGTGGGGTTTTTGAGGCCGATATTGGGTGGTTTGATGTCTGTATGAACAAAGTTATGGGCGTGAAGAAAACTGAGGCCTTGGAGACAATCGCAGAGTATAATTTCCAATTTCGTCCAGCTTTCAAGTGTTAGCACCTAGTCTGTGCCCTTGCAGCAGGGTCGATCTTACTGTGTTTAGCTCTGTTTCGGCAAAGCCATCAGAGTATTCTCAACAAAAGGTTCAAGGACTAAGTAAAACTCATCAACTTTGCCTTCCATGTGCATCACATCGATACATGTCAACACATTCTTCTGATGCTCTCTCTCCAGCATTCTTGAAAGTGATCGGACCATATTCACCTTAGATCGAACAAACTCCAGGTTGCCGCGGGTTGGTACCATACTCTTAATAACAACGACATTCCCTTGTGGTCCCGTCGCTGGCTTGACCCGACCATATGTGCCCATTCCGATCAGATTGGCTCCTGTAATGATATAGCTGCCTATTGTCTGGGTGGTCACGTTGGGCGTTGGCGTCGCTGATAGTGCATCCTCAGTGGGTTGATCATCGCCGTAGATATCCGCCAGAAAAACCTCCAGTGTCTGACGGCCTTCGGTCGTGCGACAGTAGTTTGTGTACTCTAGTGTATAGCTCAAGTAGTCGAACGCGATGGAGTTTTCAGCCTTGGCGCAAACAGCCGTGCTTCCTCCGTGGGACGATGGGATGGTGTAGTTGTTAACTGTTGCGGCGTTTCATATCCAGTCGCACGAATCTAGTGGTGATATGCGACATGGTGACATCTGCTGACATCTGCTGACTTCTCTTAGAAGTTGGGGTCTTAGGTGTGTGAAAGGGTGCTAACCTGATTAGGAAAATGTAACGCTCGCCAAAAGTATACTAACCCAGAATAGGAAAATGTAACGCTCAACCGCGCTTTGTTCCCAATGGCCTTCCAGGCCATCAACTTTAACCATGTGATATAACAGCAACATAGATCTAAGATAGAAAAGAATGCATTTCCATGTTATTGAGGCATTTGACTACCCAATTAAACTATATAAGGCGGGGAATTTTGGTTGTGGCCTTGAAAACCTAAGTCGCAATTGCCTACTAGACTCCGTGATCTATGCCACGCCACGCCATTCCAGTGCAGCTCTTGATCTTGTCTCATTCCACGGTTAATGAGAGGGTCGCTACTCGTCAAAATACGACCAACGTCACAGTGGTGGCTGACGAGACACAGATTTTGAAAGTGCCGACGACCAGGGGCTCGAGATGAGTCCCGCTTACCGTTTTAGCGACGAGTAGGATATTGCAGCCATGTGATTGGCTCGGCGGTTATCACGACTCCGACCCTCCACCTCATTAATTCTCGAGACGCACTCTGAACCGTGGCCGATTTCACATTGGCGAGCCTCAATTGGCTCGTATTCACGTCTCGAGGAACCGCTGACGCGGTGCTATGAGATTCAGCCCTGTCCAACCTCAAGAAATGGTGGGCGCTTGGGCGATAGGGGACCATCCTTGGAGTAAACAGACAGCTGGGCATCTTGGGGATTTAAATAACACTTGCTTGTAGATGCACATGATACCAATCTCTTGATAACCCCATATTTTCTTGCAATTCAACCAAACCACGCACATCAACGGCCCCCCTGCTCAGAGCTTCTCCATCACAGCTTGAACAAGAACTCCCAAAATGGCTACTAGCGCTCCCCCGAAATATCACTACGACCCCTCGCTAGCAGCTGCCATTCTTTTTGCAGTCCTCTTCGGCCTGTCTGAGTTGGTCCATGCCTATCAGCTCGTGAAAGGGAAAACATGGTACTTTATCGCCTTCTTCATCGGTCTTCTGTGTAAGCTTCAACCAGACTCGTCCCCCTGTTTTACGGGCAACTGATCGTGTTCCGTGATAGTCGAGGTAGTAGGTCATGCGGCCCGCGCCTACAACGCCGATGAAAGCCCAAATTGGTCCGACATCCCATTCATCATGCAGACTCTTCTCCTGCTTCTAGCGCCAGCACTGTTTGCGGCGTCTATTTACATGATCCTCGGGCGACTCATTAGGGTGCTGGATGCTGAGAACTTTTCCATCATTCGAACCCGATGGTTGACCAAGATATTTGTGCTCGGCGATGTCTTGTCTTTTGCGGTCCAGGGCATTGGTAAGTGATCCTACAACACTGAGAATAACTTTGATACCGGATTCACTAACCTCCCTTAAGGTGGAGGAATCATGGCTGGTGCCGATGATAAGGACGCTGTTGATCTGGGACAGAACGTCATTCTCGTCGGCCTAGCAATCCAGATTCTCTTTTTCGCCGGCTTCATCATTGTCATCTCCATATTTCACTACCGAATCCTCCAGAAACCTACCAAGACAAGCCAAGAGACACTCCTTCCCTGGAGCCAGTACATTATCATCCTCTACTTTGTGTCTCTGCTCGTCATGATCCGATCCATCTTCAGGATGGCCGAGTTTGCCGCCGGACAGACTAGCGTGCTGCAGACCTCGGAGGCTTACGTTTACTGCTTGGACACGATGCTGATGTTTCTCGTCTGTGTTGTGTTCAACTTGCGTCATCCGGGCCAAGTTGTTCAGAATCCCAAGTACAAATCCATGGACCATGAGATGGAGGATGGCAGAGTGGCTATGGAGGAGGCCGAGATCCTTACGTCATATCGTCATTGACAGGGCTTGAAGGGTAAAGTATTTGGTGCAGCACATGTTTCTCGAAGATCCATGATGCTCATATGTGCTTAATGGGTTTCGATATGTTCCCCAAGGGAGAGGCCTAAGGCATGCTTGTGGGAGTCGCTGGTTGTGGGTAATAGTGTTTGAAACTTCATTCGAGTCTTTGATTTAGGGGGAAGAGTCTCATTTGTTATTAATTATAGAGGAACGGTCATTTCATCTGTTTAAGCAGGGAAGACCTGGGCATCTATTGTATATTAATATCTCAAAACTTTGTGCCGTGTACTTGGCCGAATGAACTATTCATATCATGTTCAACATCTGATATTCAACCAATAGCGACCCAAGCCACATCTTCAAAACACTCCCTGAAACTGGAGACCCGGGCCTGAAGGGTCGAGGAATGCCAACGAGAAATCGTCCCACGGCGGCGCAGGGTCAGCGTCATCATCCTCAACCACGTCAGATAGGGTCACAGATGCCATATTCAAAGCAGCAGAGTCCACTGCGACCATTGTACCGAGCCTTTGTATGTAGGCTGGCGCTTGAACATGATGTACCGATCCGGTGAAAATGGGCCCGTGCTTCTTTTCCCACGCCGACGTGATTGCGGTTGCCAGCGCCAAATTCGACTTTTCCGATGCATCAAACAGCTCCTCGTGATAGTGGTACACTTTGGAGACCAGCTCCCACACCCTTTCAACCATGTCACTCGCCGGTTGACGAGAGAGCTGAGAGACCATGAAAGCAAAGAGATCTAGCTGAAAGTGCATCTTGATATACCACAGAAACTCGATCCGTTCCATAGCCTCGTACTGACTAACAGACTGCTCCGTCACGCAGACAGCGATTAAAAACAGCTTTTCGGCCGGTTGCAGAGGCTGAGAACTCAAGCTGAGCTGTGTTGGAGGCATGGACGCCATGATCTGCACCCTGCCGAGTATTTGGCCTTTGATATAACCTGCTAGCTCGTAGACGTTTGGAGTAGCAGGGTCTGCAAACCGATCTATGATTCCGTTAAGCCTATTTTCGACTTCCTTGGCTAAATTTGGTAGCTCTTCGAGTTCATGTGGAAGTGTTTGACGGGCAGGACCGGTGATGTCGATCTCATGTTGGATAACACTGGCTTCCACGCTCGGCCTTTCTGCAAGGAACTTTCCCATACTGTAAATCAAGAACGAGACAGCCATCTCACTCGGACCATCTCTGTCTCGGAAATATGTCGTCGAGTCGGGATGCAGCTCAGAATCGTTCAGGTTCGTCGGCATCTTGGAGTCGCCAGCCGAAGGCATCATGGATGGTCCTAATCCTGATCTGAGGCCACATCGGGCGTCAACCATGTAGATACGCCACCATAACCTTCGTCTGATTTCCGTCTCAAACGGCGGTAGTCCAAGAGCTTCACCATCTCGATGGAGGCCCATCTTTTGGGCTATGCGGACGCAAATGCCGCTGAATATCCAAGTGGCATGGGTGTCGTGATGGCTTTCAAGAGAAAACTACCAAAGACTTGATCAACATTCGAGAAGCCTTAAAAAGAGCTCTCGCAGACTTACCAAGTATAGTACTAGAGCCTGAAGAGTTGTCAAGCTGGCCGATCTGAGAAAGTCGGTCCGACGGAGGTGTACTCGCAGCGCCTTGGCACATGAATGAGCAACCTGTCTTTTAGGACGCCCCATAAGCTCTAAACACTCATCATTTGAAAGTGTGAATAAAGAAGCGTTGTAGATGGAGAAGAGTAAGGCTTGTGTCACGACTGATAGGCCGCTGCCAGAGGTGCAAGCTGCCTCGACCACGTGAAGTTGGGTGGACGGCGCGTGGATGATTTTGGTCACTGGGTGAACTCGGTTCAGAAATACTTTCCAAAGATGAAAGATCTGGCTGGGAAGAAAACGAAAGTCATTCTCGGCATCAGTATCGGGCGATAGTCCGTCGTAATTCGAGCTATCGTCTAGCGGCGGCGGTGGTACTTTGCTGGGGTCCACGTCGACCAACTCGCGCATTGCCCCAAGCTATTCATCAAGTTTGTTAGTAGCATTTCACTTCATGGCAGACCAAGAAATACCTCTTCGTGAAGAGCAGCCCATCTTGGGCTGTCGGTAAAGGTAACCACTCCATCTCCCAGCACAAGCTTGCCCGGCACTGTTGGCTTGGCACCAACACTTGGCTCCCGGGTAGAGGAAGAAGAGGAAGGTGGTTGTTGCTTGTGAGCTGCTTTGCATTCTTCAAGGAGCTTCTCACAGTGGGCGAGCCTCGCTAGCAACTCACGATTTGGACCCCTCTTCTTCCGAGGAGGAGGGGGTGATCTTGGTGTGCAGGGAGCGCCGACCTGAATAATTGTGGTCAGTCCCTGCTATGGTTCGCCGTGTGTTGGAATAGGAAGTGGGATGGAATGCCAAGCAAACCTTTACACAGTTGCTGCATGGGTATTGACGATCGCACGCAACTTTGCGACGATGGCAGAGTGAGCAGACTGGCAGAGGCAGGGGTAAGGCCCCAGAATAGGATGAGGACCCAGATGAGGCCGCAATGGCAACAGAGGGTGACTCGATTGAATCCTGCATAGCGATCTGCTAATGAATGCTTAAGAGGGTGGCACCTGTGGTCTGGAAATGGCGGATAATGGGGTAATATAAGTCCGATGATGAAGTTTTGACGAGTAAAACGAGGCTTGATTACTGATGACGTGTCAAGGGGGCTTTGCGCTTGACTAGGGTACTGACTGGCGGCCTCTTTGAAGCGAGCAGCTTTCAAGTCACAGGAGGGATAAGAGCCATGGTAACAGGCTACTCGTTAGCTCGTGCAGCGGGTAAATAGTCCTGTTTTGGATTGACAATGGTCATGGCCATGAGCTCATCCTAGCATTGAGGCTGAGATGGATGGGCTCTTCCTTGTCCGCCTCGGTGTGTGTTTAGATACTGAGGGCAAAGAGAGCATCTGCAACATGCACTCTGGTTTGGTTTACGGTTCCAAAACGGATCTTCTGAATGTTTAAGCGCGTAATTGAAACATGTTGTTTTTAGACTCCCTGCTTGACTTATACCAGGCCAAAGCCCCCAATATCCACCCAAGGCGGCCATCCAAAGCCGCCGTCTATTAATGTTTCTATACCAGTTATAATAATATCAAGCAACCAAACCAAATGTGAGCAAGGCTGCAATTTCATACACTCGCCTCCATCTCCTGCAGCTGACGGTCAAGCTCCCGACCAAAGAACGCCAGCTGCTCACCACTCAGTTCCGTGTCTAGGCGTAGCTCAACAATGGCACGAACTTGGCGTTTCGTGATTGTGTCGAGATCTGCCTCCCCGAGAGTCCACTTGATCGAGGCCGAGATTACGTCGTTGCTCAATCCAGACTCGCCTAGGGTTTGAGGAGTTGTCAACCCCAGTCCGCTTTGTGTTCTCATAGTGTCTCTCTCCCTTCCAGATTCATTCAAACCCAACGAGGTTTTCGGCCTATCGTTTTGACCGGAATAGGATGTCATTCCCCCGGCCATCATCGAGAGCTGATTCCACGACCCATGCTGTTGGTTTTTTTGCATCCCAGTCGACTGGCCAGGTAGGTAAGAGTTCCTGATGAAGGAGGTCCCTGGCTCTGTACTGTAAAGGGAATGCCGTGAAGTATCTTGACAGGATCGGATCGGAAGATTGTTGACCACGGCGTAATCGCCCCATCTCTGTAGAGGAATGGAAGCAGGATTGAAGCCTTCATCATCATCGACGGCAACAACCTGCTTGTCGCCCTTTTCACCTATGACAACACGAGTATTTCCCCAAGAGAAATTATCCTGGTTCCAGAAAGAATAGAGAGGGAGGAATAAGGAATACACCGGCAACGCCATCAGGTAGATGACCATCCAACCAATGTGCTGCCACTGCCTCTTGAGAAGGAACAGAACTGCCTGAAGACCGTACGTCGCCGACAAGAGGATGATGGAGATCAGGGGAAACTGCCCCGTGTTGGTGATGACTCGGTAGAAGAGATATACCAGATACACACATGTCGCCGGGAAGATGATAGTTCCAAACAAGTCGGCAAAGACAACGACGCGCATGCTAAAGCAGCACACGCCGCACATGTTTTCCAGACGCATGAGCTCGACGAGGTTGTGGATCGTCGAGTTGATCCATCTTCTTCGTTGGGAGAGCAACACTTTCCACGAGTCGGGGGCGACAGTTTGACATTGGGCTTCGGGGAGGAATTTGAGCCACATGCGTGGGAAATGTTTGATCATCAATGTCGTCAGGTAGCGGTCTTCGCCGAGGGAGAGGAGGTTCTTGAGATGCAATGTTTCGACGTCACAGACTGAATATTCTCGAAGGACGGTGTCTGAAATGATCAGGGGCTTCTTTCCATCAAAGCTTCTCAGCCGGTACATTGTAAAGCTAAAACAGTCAGCAGAAATCCATGGCATGAGAGTTTGGGAACATACCATCCAGGCAGGCAGGTGACTGATCCAAACAGCGACTCAAAGGCCTTGGCCAGGTGATGAGATATGAAATACTCATAGATCTGGATCATAGTCCACCAACTCTTTTCGTCATTCTCTAACCTCGTCTCTCCACAAATGCCAGCAATCTTGGTATTGTTCGCACAAGCGGCAACGAGATGATTCAACGCATCTTCGTGAACGGCCGTGTCGGCGTCGACCATGAGGAGAAACTCGTACAACCGCGGGTCAACACCAATGACATCGTTGATGTGGTGAAATATGTCGAGTTCTAGCGGGTTCATGGGCGACTCATGGTACACCCTGTTCAGGAAGCTCAGCAGGAGCATCTGGGAGTCTCGTTTTCCGCGGTTTCCAGGCTTGGGACGTGTTTGTTCAGATTCCTTGCCGACTTTGACGATGACGACGTACGGAACAATGTTTCCGTCGCATTCGTAAAGGCCGGAATACACCTTGGCGTAGTTTAGCTGGTCACTCCCTGATCCAATAGACTTGAATGCTCGTGCCGCTGGGTCAAGTTTAGGGTCGCTGCCCAGAATCTCGAGAACCAGCTTCGAGGTCGGCCGATCATTCCCTTGACCCACGGCAATGCCATCGCAAATAAGGCATATCAGCTTGCGTTTGTTGTCGTACTTGAGACACGTCAAGGAATCGATGGCCCTCCTCAGAGACTCCTCGTCTTCTGTATACGCAGGAATCTGACAGATGACAAACTTGTCCTGCGGCGACGGACGCCGTTTGGAGCCGAACCGGAGTGCTGCTAGGAATTTGACGAGAATAATAACACAAACCATGACGGTAAATGCGAGGAGTAGCCAGTTGTTGACCTGACACTTGGCGCTCTCTCGAAAGTCCGAGATGCCTTTGTAGCTGATGGCCTGAATGCATTGCCAACTCGCAACAATGTTGTCATGCTTGGTCTTGTTGGTTAATGAGTCCTCAATCATGATATCAAGCTCCTCCTTGATGTTCTTTCCAGGGTTGTCCTCCCAAAGCTTCGCGACTTGCTCGTTCAGGAACTCGTACTTGGCGTCGTTCTTGTAAAGGCTTTGAGTGTAAAAATAGTTTGTCAGATCGTAAATCTTGTTGCCGTATTTCGCCCACATGCGTCCCTGTTCGGCTTCCCCTTTGAACTTGCTGTCGGAGTACACCAGTTCACCATGGTAATACTCCTTGATGCCGGGTTCGAAGTTTGTCCAATACCAGTCATCCTTGGACAAGGCACTTGTCGAATCGAGACAGTAGTAGCCCGAGGTGTGCACGGCGGTTGTGTACTCTACAGTGGTATTGGACTGTAGCCGGGTTGTTTCTGCTATTCCAAGCCCCTTACAAGCCATATTCAATGGAGGAATAAAGTATTCATCCATGTCAAACCCAGCGAGGGGCTGCATGTTGTCTGTGGTGGTCTCGGTGGCCGTATCGCTGTGTTGTCGCTTCCAAAAATCCGAGATGTCATAGACCTTGCCATGAATACTGACCCAGAAGTCGTCCTCTCCCTGATGCGTAGCAACCTCCTTGCGGTTCCAGGCCTTGTCCGCGTTTGGACAGAGGAGCTTGCCGAGGCCAATCATCCAGAAGAGGATCAGCGCGTTGAGGAATATGATGATGGAGAAGAGGACCAACTTCTCACGCCATGCTTGTCGAACATCGGGTCGAGTCATGCGGCCGAGATGGGTAAGAAGGGGTGATGGGATCCAGAAGGTGAGTGCCCAGACGAAGCTTACCCAGATGCGACGGCTCATGTCGATGCGCTTCGTCTCGATGCGTGTTGTCTTCGCAAGCTCGGGGTCTTTGGACACAAGAATCGTGTGGTTCTGAGGTGGATCGTTTGGTGAAATCTCGATCAGAGGCTCTTTCGTTCCAAGCTGACCTCCAGTGACGGGAGTATTACCTTCACGGTCTGGGTACGTTCCAAGCAAGAGGCGATCCCTGCTTCCATATCCGCTCTGGTTGAGACTGAGACCAGAAAAGACACTTACGGGCCGCGGGGAAGGGAAGGGCTCGTTCCTGAAGCCAAGTTGACTCTGGCTCCCCTGTTGTCGAATGAGCGCCAGCTTCATGTCGAGCATTCCTTCAGCCTGCTGCCAAGCTTCCTCACTCATCCACACACGTTCTTGTCCGACAGCAACGTTGGTGTTGTGCCATCCCCTTTCAAGTGCCCAATTGTTGATATCATCCTTGCTGGACAGATAACTGTGAATGGTGGAGTAGCGCTGCAGGAACTCGTCGATATCGAAATCAGCCGTATATGCTGGGTTGGTAAACGATCGATTGGCCCAGTCCCGTAGGCGCCAGGAGACCAACTGCATGGATACGTCGTTCGGAGACCATGGGGCGGTCAGTAGAGGTGATGCCACTGAGTCGGGTGTGATATTCGATCCGGGGTAGAGGCAGAGGTGATACCAGATCCTGCTGGAGTCGAGAGCATCTCGCAGGTCTAGTACATGTGGCCTGAGTTTCATGCTCACCTCAGAAGGCACAATGATCTTGAGAAAACTGTCATCCTCGGCGGAGAGGAAGATGCCCATGAAGGACTGTCCCTCTTCGCTCGTCTCCTCATCTGTCGACTTGACAACCATGATCTTTTGGTACCATGAACTGTCAAGCATGGCCTTGCAGGTGTCTTTCCACACCAAAGGGTCCACAGAAGACGTAGCAATGCCGTCTTCGATAGCCTCGGCGTTGATACCGAAAGACTCATCAAAATTTGTCTGCATGGCCACGGCCCTTCCGAGGGAAGAGTCTGGCATATCGACAATGATGATTCGAACACTTTCATCGTCACCTACTCCAACAGTCATGAGACTTTCGATGCCACGCCGTGGATCAACGATTTGAGATGCGATTGCCTCGTTAGCTTTCACAATGACCCAGTTGACAAGCGCTTCATAGACCTTGCTCATGAATGCGCGGCGATCAGAATGAGAGAGGTTGACAAGCACCTCAGGCTCAACCCCAAACATGATGCTGGCCTCCTCGCAGGCCTCGACAACGTCACTTCGAGGGACATTCTGGTCGAGAGTGTTTCCGAGTGTAAGTAAGCCTGCCAGGGTAGCGATGAGCTTACGGTGGGTAGAGCCTTTGATGCCAATCTCTCTAATGGCTTGTCGAAAATCGTCTGCCGCTGCAACATCATCAGCTGCAGCAAGGTGTGAAGGTGGTCGGCATGTTCCAGATGCGGCCAGGATAGAGTAGTGCGATGCCGGTTTCAGACTTAGAAAGTCTCTCTCTGCTTGTGTCGATACCGATGTGAGGAGGTAGTAAAAGACATCAAAGGCACGGTGACCGGCTTCCGGAGCGATTCCCAAGAGTCCACTGGTGATATCAATGCCTTCAGCTGGCATTGACAAAGCAGCGTTGGAAACCCGCCCTTCCGAGCTCACATCTAGAGTCAGGGCGAGTGCGGCATGTCGTGAAGTTGACGGGTTGTGAGGTGTGACACAGTGAAGAAAAGGCTGCAGGGCGCGAAGTGATGTGAGAATCGAGGGTGGTAGAGCGAAGGGCAGTGTGTCGAGGAATGGGATGAATAATGAGGGAGTGGAAGGGTGAAGGGACCTATACTGAGAGTCAGAAGCAGTAAAAGTGACATGAGATGCAGTACGTACTGCAATAGAATACAGTTGTTCTCCAGGCGACGTCGAGCATGTTCCCATACTTTCTCTCCTAGCGAGGTGTCGACGATAGGACCAGCTTGGCTCGACGTATGCCAAGAATTGGAAACAACGCTAGTTCTCGCATCGAGTTGGTAGGGTTTCGAATGGAGGTATGAAGTATGAATGGTGTTCAAGAGAGTGACGTTGGTGCTGTGTATCGATCGAGGGCGAGGAGAGACGTGGCCGAGGTTTGCCATACTCGGACTCCCAAAGGTCAGGATCTAAATGTAGCAAGAAAAGAGAAAGCGAAAACTGTACGAAAATTAGAACAACTAATAAAAGAACAGATTATTGCGTTGGGAGCGAGGCTCAAAGGTGGCTAAATTGAACAAGAGCTTCCAAACAAGAAAATTCCACGCCAGTCGCATCATCTTATACCAAACTGCAAAATTGAGTTGTCAATTAAAAAAAAAATAAAAAAAATAAAAAAGTCCACGCAATCGCATCTGGTTATTATTAGATTGTATCAGAGCTGGATGACGAAGAATACGAAGCCTCGCAACAACAACAACTCGTCGACATTGCCACCGACCAATCAGCGGAAAACGCCGGCCGCTCAGTTATCGGTAAACGGCCCTGGAGCTTAGTTCGATATCTCAAACTTGCAGCGAGCATGCGCTTTGTCAGCGGAGCACAGAGGCCAGGGGCCCAGGGGGGCATCCGTGCCACCCCTCCCCGTATTCATCGCCAAGATGGCGAGCTAGTGCGCGCCATGTTAAGTTTGAATCCTTGCTCGACTTGTCTGATTGGCTTCTCTTGATGAGTCAGCGGCATTTCGAGAAACCCAGGCGCCGGGATTCATCTTGTCTTGTACGCGGGCCCATCTTCTTAGACATATCCGCTCGAACTCCCCCCTTCCACTTCGCTCTTTTACTTGCATGTCACCCGATATCTGTTGTTCTTACAGCCCGACCGCCTGTCTCTCATCGGGTCGCTCCTGAAGAGGCCGCCTCTGATTCGCTAATACCCCTTCCTGTACCAGATCCAATGTGGCCGCACGTCACCGAGGACTCCTTGTGACTGGTGCGAGCACCATAACCTTCTGGTGCACCTTCTCCAGGGCTAGGAGAGGAAAGACACGAATGCTTTCCAGGTAACTAAATATACCTATACCCCGTGCACCATTGAAACATGCCTTCTGATAACGTACATGATAAGCG
>JABEEM010002618.1:3554-38693 GCA_013363185.1 Fusarium secorum | reverse complement strand
CCGTCCCGCAAGCGGTGCTCCCATCCCAGAAGACGACGATGAACCACCGCCTCCTACAACAATGACTACAAACAACGCAGCGCCTATAGCGAATGGGAACTTTACAGATCCACTCACCAACGATGGAGTCGACGATATGACCGCCGAGTTCAACGCCAACCCCAGCAACGGCGATGGCGACGGTGCAGCTTCACCCGCGCACGACAGTCTCTTTGGAGGAAGTGACGCAGGGAGTTTATTCGGCGAGACAAAGGAAGATCAACCCTTTGGCAACGACGACGATGAATTCGCTGCTGTGATGCCCGGCCATGGTCATGATAGCGCTATGGACCATTCAGCAGACATGGCCGCTCTCGACGCAGGAAAAGATCCAGAACCTGAGCCTGAACCTGTTCTGGAACCCGAACCGGTCGTTGAACCGCCCCCGCCTGAGCCATCGCAGGATACAAGCGACGCTATGGACGTTGATCTCGTCCCGGCTCCAACGCAAGCGACAGAACCATCTCAAGACGCACTTCCCAAGTCTGAGCCAGCATCACCCTCGCTACTCCTCACATCACACACTCCCACGAATCATGATCCAACACAAACATCCAATACAACGTTCCTCTCCGCCGCGATGGACGGAACATTAAGGATCTGGGATCGACGCCAACAAGATCCCGTAGCGCGCATCGGCACGAGGAATGGTGTTCCCCCGTGGTGCATGGGCGCCTGCTGGAGTCCCTCCGGCAACAACATCTACGCGGGCCGTCGCAACGGGACGGTGGAGGAGTATAATATTCACAAGGCAAAGAGGAACTGGGAACCTCACAGGACGCTCAAGTTTCCCGGGGGCAGCGGAGCAGTCAGTGCCGTGAGACCCATGGTAAACGGCCGTCATCTCGTCTGGTAGATTCCTCTCCCCATTCCCTCTCATCAGTCTGACTATACTAACAGTGTCCAGTGCCTCCCACGATATCATGCGTCTCTATGATCTTCGTGAATCGCCAATAAAGCACTCTAGCGTTCCATTCCTCATCATACCCGGTCCTCCCCGTGCAGGCGTCATCTCCAGTCTCTACATCGACCCGACAAGCCGCTACATGCTGAGCGCTGCAGGCACAAGAGGCTGGGAGGGTACGAGCACAGAAGTCCTCATCGGTTATGAGATTAATGCTACCAATGGATAGCTTGGGTTCGTCTTAACTGGAACTGACTCTGGTCCTCGTGCTTTATATATGCTGGAGTTGGCCATGGCGAGCTCAATTTATAGTCGGATTTTCCTGCTTCTCTAGCAATTAGACAAATTCCATCCTTATTCCTCAATTCTTCGATTTCTCGAGTCACTCAATCAGCAGCAGTCAGGGTTTGATACAATACTCGTACAATTTCTACACCAATGATTACATAATTTACAATTCCTATCGTAAATAATTCATTCAGTCAGTCACTCCGACTAACCTCTCAACCCCCCGATAACAATACCTCGTTCCGCGATCGCGACGATATCTTATTACTCAAACCATTTTCGCCCACAACATACCGGTCATGAACCCGAGGAACACCGGTCGTGTTATAAAGGACATATCATTAAAATGTGCTCGGTAAGTATGACATGAGTACGACCTGGCGTGTAGAACATGCAGGAGGCTCAATCGAAGCTGATCAGGTCCACATCCTCACCATCTTCGGCCTCGTCTTCCTCAATCCCACCGTCTACTGACGACTCAAGCCCAATCTTAGTGCCCGATTTGGCAGGCTTCTCCCGGCTGGGTTCAGCTTTGCAAGTTGAGATCTTCATTGACCAATGTGTTTTAACTTTCTCTTCACGCCGCCGATGAAGGCTGTCCGATGTTGTCGTTCGGTGCCAGGTCTCACTGATGTGTATTGACTCTGGGCTCTTCTGACGCCTCTTGGCCTTCGCGTCCTCTGCGAGCTGTTTATCCTTCTTAGCCAATTTGTCGGGGCTCCACTTCTCGCGGCGAGAACTTTCCTTTGAGGCATCCCCGAAACTCTCAAAGACTGTAGTTGTCGTTATGGCATTGTCTGCAGTTTGGTGGACCTGCTGGATCGTTTCCGCATAGTATCCTCCCTCCATTATCTGTTCACTGGTTGGCTCTAAACAATGTTTTCGAGCTTGTGCCATGGGAGTTGAAGTTGGTACCCGGGAACTTCGAGCTTCAAAGGGATCAGACCGGCGAGTTGGGGACATTTGATGGCTAGGTCCTCCCGAAATTGTTCTGTCGCTTCGGGACTGAGGGCGATAGTTAGGCCTTTTGGGAGCTCGAGCAGGCAATGGAGAAGTTCTAAGGGGTAACTTCATCTTTGGAGGCTCATCACATCGTGAGGGGCACTTGCAAGGCTGCCAACAAAGCGATTCGCAACTGTGGCCACACTTCAAGACCTCTTCGCACTTCTCCAAGCATTTGACCTCGCTGTGGTCGAACTTGTGGCAAGTGAGCTTGCATGGATGGCCCTTTGCACACGTGGACTCGCAACTTTTGTCGCAACCGCCTCCAGGGATGTACTTCCAACCACTGGCATTCTTGATGTTTGTTCGCGTTCCGTGGTTATGGCAAGTGACTGGCAGGTAATTGTCGATGCACTGGCGGCGTTCAAACACATCGATGACCTTTCTCCATGTACTGTACGCCTCTGAATTCTCATCTCGCACAAGTGTTTGGGAGTTGCCGAAGACATACATTCCGCATCTCGCTCGGCTGGTACCCACGTTTGCCCGATTCGCATTGCCAATGAAGCCCGGGCCAAGGGTTCGAACTAGAGACAGCAGAATGACATCATTCTCCTCGCCCTGGAAACCGTCGACAGTCCTTACGGACCATTTCTTCAACGGATTCTTGAGTTCGAGATACAGGTCGCGACGAAGCTTCTCCGTTATGAGAGCAACCTGCCCCTTGTAGAACGTCAAAATAGTGATACGTTCTGAGTCAACGCCGTTCTGAACAAGATATCGCACGAAGCCCACTATCATGTTGGCTTCATCTGGGTTCGAGAATGAAAAGTCGTTGGCATTCTGCATCTCTTGTCCCTCGTGATCAAACCACCAAAGGCTCTTCCCGCCCATACCCGGTATAGGAGGTCGGTTGTCTGGGTCGTAGACGGAACAATGATCGGTGAGCTTGGGGTAGAACGCGTTGACAACTTCGCGGATTGCAGGGACCATACGACGCTGGACTCGGAGCATACTATATGGCAACTTGAGCTTGACCAGGCGCTCAAACAAAGACACATGCATATTGTATGGATCACGGCCGAGTTCTCGCACATCTACAGATGGGACCAGTTGCTGGTGATCGCCGACAAGTACGACCTGGTCCAGACTGGGATAGAGAGCGGAACTAATGTTGGCTTCTCGAGTTTCGGCCGCTTCCTCGATCATCAATATGCGGGGCTTCAATGCTGCGATCATACCACGATACTTGGAGAGTCCGGTGGTTGTACAACCCACGATCTCAATACGTTCATCTGTGATGAGCCTGACGTCGGACTCCCACCGGCTGACTTTGATATCATCACAGGCTTCCTGGTACTCTTTGAGAAGCTGAGGGAACTTTTGAGCTCGTGCGCGGATAAGTTCTTCTCGTAGGAGGCGATAGACCATGCCGCGATCACCTGGCTTGATCTTATATAGATCTTGATGCAATTTCAATAGCCTGCGCGCTCGGTGGATCCAGGAGGCATGTTTGGAGAGTGCGCTCGGAAGGGAACCGGTGACATTGAACTTCATGGGAAAGAAATCACCCTTGAGTCTCTCCTTCTGATTCTCCTGCTGGGTTTCGTCAACAGCATCATCCTTTGAAGGATTTTCAGCCTGATTCTGAGGAGGGCGTATGTCAACAGTGGTGTCTTCTTCGATAACCTGGAGCCAGTGCGCAATGCGACACTCGATCTCAGTTCCGTCAGCACGATTGACCAGAGTAGCAGATTCCCACTCGTCATCATCCAACGACTTGTACTGAGCATCCGAGAGGAGTCCTTCTCGAAGAAACTCTTCAGCTGGGATCAGAAATGCAGGGAAGCATTCCGACAACAACTCCTCAATTGTGCCGAGAACCTTTCTTCGAGCTGCCTCACACCCGAGACCACCACCACCTCGTTTTTGTGAGTTGGCTTTGAGATTGTACAAGGTACGCTCTTCTATCGCCTCGTCTTCTGTACGCCCACCGAGACGCACAATGACGGCTTCAAAAACCGAGAGTCGGTCTAGAAGCTGATCGAGAGCGTGGTTGGTTTGAGCAGCAACTACCACAGGTGGGGTATATCCTTTTTTTTCTCGTTGAGACTTGAGAGTCTGGACATAGCTTTCAAGGGCTACAACTGATGTGAATGTCTTGCCAGTGCCAGGAGGACCTTGGATGACAGCCAGTTCTTTGTGGGTCATGCGTTCCAAAGCTTCCCTTTGAGAAGGGTCAAGGTGATCAGCTCTTTTCGGAATACGAGGAGTCTGCCCTGGAGTGTCTGCAAGATAGGCGGTGGTGTGTTCGGTGTTGGACTCATGAATGATGTATTTGTCAAACTTGGAACTGAGGAATGTTAGCTTGAGAATTGTGTATACAACGGGAAAGACTTACTCAATCATTGCGGCATGTTGTAGCCCAACCATGGCGTGACGAACAGTCTCAAAATAACCTCCTTTGGCTTCAAGCATCACCATCTCAACGGAAGGATCGAAGACGGCATTGTTGCAGTCGGACCAAAAGATCTCGATCCGGGGCGGAGTGTCTTGACCTTCGTCATTGGCAGGATCAGGTTCAAGGCCACCCACAATGTATCGTGCGGCAACAACAGCAACATAGCATTGGGTGTTGAAGTTGTCATCTTTGGGAGACAGCGCAATCAGGGTACCAGCAGTAAGCCGGTTCGACTGTTTCCACTCAACTTTGGTGGGTGAGCGCTCTGTTGAGAAGGCAATGCGGCAAGCTGCCCCAGATCTAGCAAACAAGTAGCCTTGGACGTGTACCTTGTATTTGTTAGTAGAAGACTTGAGGAAGGGGAAAATGTGACTGACTTGTGTATAGATGTAGAAGTTGTCTCTGTCGCCCTCCATCATTCTAGGCTTGTTCTTGAAGCAGTTGATAGCTTGCCGAAGAAGCTCAGTACCCTCGAAACGATTCGTGATATACTGGAACTCAAGGTAGGCATTCTTGGCATCACGTTCAGATAGATCTTTGACATTTGGTGGAGGAGGCAATGGAGCAGGATCGATTGACATCAGCTCGCTCGAGTGCGGGAACTCTTGAGCTATGTGCCAAGGGACGCTGCCCGTCTTTGGGAGATTGTTCTTGTGCTTGACATGCTGAGTAATGATCTCCAAAGGAGTCTGGTCTCTCGGGATCTTGGACACATTAGTATGCGTGGAGAAGAGGTATCGTTGTTGCACTCACCTGGTAGTTCTGGTCCCCCATCTTGCAAGATGAAGATGATCTTGCTCGATGAACTCGATGGGAGGAGAAGCACCCACAACTGGCGTTGTTAGGGAGAATATGGACAGTATCAAGGAGATGAGAGATGAGAGACGAGAGATGGGGCAAAGGGTTGATATCTGATCAAGAAGCTCTGAGGGCTTGGTGATAGAAGAGATGTGTGTGTTTTGATGAGAATGGTTGACGACGGAAAGGACTAGTACGGTTAAAGAAGAGAAGAGTGAGAAGAATCAGGAGCTGTTTCACGAACTGCTTGTTGCCCAGCAACTCTGAAGAACGAGGAGGAGAAAAGAGAAGAGAAGGAAGAGAAAGAAGGTGGGCAAGGTAGCGGGCGCAAGCTGCAGGTATGACTGAGGACTCAACTCAAGTTTTGAGTCCAAGGAATGGAAAAGTTGAGGACGAAATGTTGATGCCAGCTGCCCGCCAGCTGCCACTTGCAGATATTGGATGTTCCTCTTAGCGGGAGGTCGTTGCACGTCCCCTGGCTCCAGGTGCTTCAGTAGGGGTTCCAGCACGGTAGTAAGTAAAAAGGCCTCAGGGCATCCAATCAGAAATTGTGGCCTGGCTCGGAGGATCTATTTGATACTGCGATGAAGTTGGTGAGGATTTTGTATTGGTTATTATGATGGTTGGGGTATAACTGATGAGTGTCAAGGGTGTTGCACTGGGCTGGAGGCGGGTGTTCGGGCTCGAGGTTTCCTCTCTGACAGGTTGGGCACAGTTTATGTCTTTAAAAGTTTATATTGAATTTGAAGAGCGCCCTTTTCTGTTGAACCGCGTTGTATTGTTTCAACTCCGTGCAGTAAGAACGTTCGTTGTCGGCGGAAGTATGGGACACTCCAGGAGTAGAGGACAGTAGGGCACACGACGCCAGAGAACGGCACAAGGGAAGACTGTAATGGGTGATCGCAAGACTCAATCGACTCAGATCCTTATGTCAATTCGGCGACTGATCGCTGGTGTTCTCGTAGAGTATAAGTGTCCTGCGCTCAAACGTCGTGGTTAGCACGCTGGCGCTCGACTAAAAAGCTCCAGGAGTCTACCTTTTTCTTGCTTGCCCAAAGACACAAACCGTTCGAGTTTGAGGATTAAAAGAAAGTCTCGTAAATTCAGTTGAAAGCTATTTCTTGTCGCTGTCGCTCATGGGCAATGCCTCGTCTCGTCTCGTCGCAGAAAAGGGGTAATTCGTCGCCCGTCATAAACCAGAAATCGTCTTTCAAAACCAGCTTTAAGAACCTCACATCAAGCGCCGCATCTATTTAGAGAAGTAAAACGAAAGAAATAGAAGAGGAGAAGGATAAAACTTTTGGAAAATGAAGAGTATACCCCTGGTGCTTGATCTCGGGAGCCTGCATATGGCTACACTCAGCAATCGTCATGTCCCCTGCACGCTTCCCTCTCAGCGTGTCTGATAGAATGTGCGTTCTGTATCGGAATCATGGCAATTTTCATGTTTGAATCATGGGCCTGGCGTATCTCCAGGGGGGTATGCGGGATCTTGCATTACGGTCAGGGCCGCGCCTAATCAAGGCAATGAGGGACGGAGCAAGGTGATACACGCGTGTCGTTCTACATGGGATGGACAAGATTTGACAACAGTTAATCAGAGCTAAATGGCCTACGTGCCATGGTGGAACGACATGGGTTGTGACTTGTCGTGTATCTCGTTGTCGCCTCATCATTTGTGAGTGGCTCGCAAAGAAGCTGTATGCTGCAACGAGCATTTGCGCAATTGCAAGCATGCATGGACAAACAGTATGCCGAAATTGCTGTTTTGGCATCAGACTACATGCAGCAAACGCTGACACTTTCGTTGACCTGCATGTCAAACAACACATGCAAGCATCATCAATCACAAGCTTCAGAGAACAAACGTATGCATGGACAGAGTTGGCGATTTTATTCCTCTCCAGGGTATTTCGGGGATCAAACCCTCCCACCAAAAGTAACAACTCGACCAAGACCCATGATATCATGCAACCACTCTTTTCTCTTACACAAGTGTTGGGACACCCCATAACAAATCGCTTTTGGAACCCGTGATAATGACTCTACAGACCAAAGCCCCCTTTCGCCGGAAAAGGCCCGCCGCATTCCTTTGCCTTTGACCCCATTTCGCCTGGTAAGAACACCGACCAACACCCCGGGATACCTGTCATCGTGTACGGAATCGATATATACAAGCAGGATCACAACCGAAAGGCGACCAAAATCTTCTTCTATATGATCGCAAAACCTGCATGTTCCAACTCAACACCATCAGGAAGAATCGGCCGTCCTTGCATCGGGAAAGGCCAGAAGAGGGGATTTTCCATATTGTCTCCTGTCTTCTGCACCGAAGGTGATTGTTCTCCCATGAATGGTCCCGCACCCCATTGGCACGTAATGTCTCCATCCCTCAGGTTGGGCGAGAAGAAGTTGAGACTCCCCGTATGCGGCAAGACCAAACGGTCGTACTCTTCCGCTGTGAGCTTATCAACGTTGTTTTCGACATCAATGTCCCACTTTGCGGCCAAATAACGTAGTATGTTGAGAGCCTGCTCAGCGAATTGGTGGCAAGGAGCCATCTCAGTGAGATCTGAAATGCCTTGAGTGATGGACTCGGCCACTCGAGGATCCACCTTGACCGCTTTCTCCATGTCCGCCTCCGTCGTATCTGAGCCGACCGTTGTTGCACCAATCGCTAGGTGCATGATGGCTGACGTGAGAACAAAATATGGTACGAACGAGGGTGTTCGCCGCAAAGTGTAGAGTGAAGAATAAGATCTCAGAAGGCCTTGAATGGCGTCGGCCGCCTGTGAGCAGACATCACGAGGCGAGACCTTGGATCCAATGATCCGTAGCTTGATTAGAGGCCGGAACAAGAGTAGGATAGCGAAATGATAGTACATGCTACTCAAGTTAGCGACCGTGATGAAAGAAACGTGTTGGGCTTGAGACTTACTGGGCGAACAGCACAGCTGGGGTGAAATTGTGCCCCAGTCGAAGGACCTCAGGTATGCGATCATACCAATTGAGGTACTGTGTGTACATGTTCAAAAGTTCTCTCGCTGTCAGGGGTTTGCCAGGGGAGTGGAGAATGTACAGAGATTGGTGTACGAGCTCGCTGAGTTCGCAGAAACATTTATATACGGAACGCACGTTAGAAGGTTGTTGGCATGAGCGTTGCAAGGGAGCGCCTGTCGCAGTCAGTGGTAGTCATGGAATAACACAAAAGAAACTCACCGTCGTCAGTATAAGGCACCCACAGAGACGCTTCGATGTCTCCTATTATTGCAGGCTTTGGTGGTAGGTGAGGGAAGCAGGAGCATTGCGGTAATGAACCTGTGGCGAGGGACCATGCACTGTAGTATCTGTTAGAGGGAAATCTCACGATGAAAGGGGGAACTCACTGGTCAAGCGCAAAAGCACCCCAGAAGGTTGCTGACTGCACAGCGAGTTCATCTTCATCTCCTTCGTCCATAATTCGGTGAAGTCCCATCTCAATGGCGAGTCGAATACTCTGCCCAGCGTAATACCAACTCTCTGAATCTCGCCCGCAACTAGCCTCTCGGATCGACATTATCCCCAAAGCTTGGATAGTTGTAAGGGAATGGTGATCCGTTTCCTGGGCAAATAGCCTCAATGACTCCTTGAAGAAGTGGTCGCCAGACGTATAAGGGTCGTTGGGATTGGCTCGAGACATGGGTTGCGTCGAAAAGCGGCATCCCAATGCCAGAAGGGCATTCACCAGTATCGGTGAACAATATCGATTCCGTCCCTCTTGGAAATCCTGTAGAAAGTGTTCTTTGCTCAGGGAAGCAAATGTTGGATACTCCCAACAGAAATACAACGCCAGAAGATGTTGAACAAGAACGCTATCGCCGGTAATCACGGTCCAAGTTGAAGTCGGTGTTCGCAGCCCCGGTTCATTCAATGGTGACAGGATCTGCTCAACTCCACGATATCGTGGAAGACCGTCCGAGATTTGATCAGGGTTCATCCCCTCGGCCCAAGACCCAACTCGATTTTGTGGCGGCCCTCGCATATCTGTCTGCCAGTTCATGACGTCGGGATGCGAGTTGCTCCTCGTTGATCCGGTTTGGCTGAAGGAAGATTGCCAGGGACTGTGCTGACCCATCTCGGGCCTCATGGAAGACTGCTGCGACTGTTGATGGTTCGCACCAAGGCTCATGGCTGCCAATGTACCCAGTGAACCTCCTGGGAGCCCCGGGTTAGGTCCCATGGTAGGCCCCTCGGAACGGGGAGGAAACGAAGGTATCGAATGCTCCCCAGGGCGTGGTGCGCTTGCGAGCCATTCTGAAATGGTTTCGATGGGTTGGCCGCCCCGAAGGCGGGTTAAAACCTCTTCCCATAGTTCTGGTCGGACAAGAGCAGCGAAGACTTGGTCACTTGAACGCTGCTTCTGTCGAAGAGTTTCGATTTCGGTTCGGAGGTTCTCCTTCGACTGGCGCACGGGAATCTCGTACACACATTCGGCATCTTTCTGTGCTCTACATCGTCCGCACGGTTTTTTGCCATCGCACTGTAACATCAGTTGTTAGCAAGGATGAGTTTACGGGATAATCGATACTGAACGAGGCGAGCACTGCAGCCAATTGTGGAAGTCCATCACAAGCTACATAAATTGTCGTGGTGGGACATGCTATGACGTACAAGGAAAGCCAAGAACAAGAGCCGGCTACGCAACCAGGGACTCCAGGAAAGTAAGCTGATCTGCTACATACCTTTGCGCGCTTCTTGCGGCATTCCGTGCAGGCATTGGGCGTCACAACACCCAGCCCTCGGCGACGTTTCGAGTTTTGTGTATGGGTGACGTTGGCTGTTGCAGGACCTGATGCAGTCGAGGGCGTATTGGAGGACTGAGCTGAGGTGGGGGTAGGATTCCCTTGTGAGGAAGCTCCCCCAACCTGCGCAGTAGCTCCTTGCGGCGTGTGTTCAGCACTGGGTTGTCGTTGACTACCAGCGTCTGAATGTTCGTTGTCGACATCCATCACTCGAAAAACGAGCCTGACCGCAGGCTATCGCAAAGTTACAAAAGTTTGTGGGGACAGAGGAAAGGTTCGCTGTTTCGCTGTTGTCGTGCGTATGGAACCAGGCGTCCGTCGTGAAGCTTTATGAGCTCCAACCTTCAGCTCGAAGAGCTTCGGGTGGGATGAGGTCTTGGAGGGGCGACGGCGGAGGGCACGGCGCAGTCTGACATGCTGCGAGGGGATTCGCGATGGTGTCGTCAAAGTTACAACCTGAGTCTTGAAGCTTGAACTCTCGCCTTGTTCTCTTCTGGTCACGGCAAAAAATGCAGGGCTGACTTTGTGGCGCCAGAAGCGAAGATGATTTTGGGCTGTTGGTACCTGAATGACTTCTGCTTTCTCAGTCGCGTCACGGCGAGCTTGTAGCGGGGAGAATGCGATGCGGAGACAAGACGGTTGAAGATGGCCCACCCAAGCTCTCACGATTGCATCAAGACCAGTCACAGCGAGTCGTAGGTCGAATTTGGGTAAAAAGCCCGGGCAATGCGCATTCGTCGACTCGCTAGTAGAGTGCTAGGCTCTAGCACGACGTAACCGAACTAGAGGTGAGCTTTGGAAGCTCACGAACTAGGGGATACGCGACCGGGGGGTTTCAAGGAGCTCGAGGCCGACTCCGCGAGTCAAGGGAGAGAAAATGGAGGCTTGCAGGAGTCGCAGATCAATGGCGCTTTGAAGCGCGCAATATTGTTTCTCTTTTCCTGTCGCAATTTGCGTTCTCAGGAGGGATTAACGAGGTTGCTAAGAAGTACTGGTATACTTGGTGTCCACTCGATCGTCGATTGCGCCGGCAATAGAGACCAAAAGTTGGGCGCTGTGGTCTATGCACAACACGGATTGGCAACTATTTGAGTTGAACAATTGAAGATGTTGAAGTCAAATTGAGACCGAAAGCGGAAATTTTGCGCATATAAAGGAAGTTGGACAGATTGGGAATAAAATGAGAACTGATTGATTGTAGGGATGTGTGAGAAATGGGACGATGAAGATTGGCTATGTCCAGTATGGGAATCTCTTGCGATTGCGATCACGATTATCGTCGCGCTCGATTACCAGGTTCGGGCCGGTTCAAATAGAGGCATAGAACCACGACGAAGCTTCTCGACTGTAGCTTTAATTTGCTTGATGCCCTGTTACCGTGCTGAGTGAATCTTGCGTTTCCTCGGCGAACTCTGCTGTAGATGGTATGTCTTGCAGCTATGTAGTCGGTTACAGTAGTTGGGGTCCTGGCTCTGTCTCACGCTTCATGTCGTGAAACAGACGATGATCGAATCGCGGATATGGAAGCTCTATAGGGAAATATAAAGAGCGTTGATGGGAGATGGAGATCAAAGTTGAGAAAATGATTAGGTGGCCGAATGAAAGAGCTTTTTCTGGTTCTGCCTGAGGTAGAACTTGGAAGGTATGCTCAACCTCTTCAGGTTACCAATGTTATCTGGAGAGGGTTGTTCCGCTTTTGACTGCTGAAGAAAGGAACGAACTCTATTTTTTGAACCGGCGCAAACGTTCTTGTCTTTGTAATCTAGTCCAAGATTGTCGACCGCCCAAGCTAGGATTCTTCTGTCCAAAGTTCTCTGATAACCATGAGAATGACTGCCATGGCCAGATCGACCAGACCATACCAAGCTTGAAATTTACTTAGGGCCGTGGTCTGAGTGGACAATGTGCTCAACGACTCGTCATTCTGCAGTTGCCAGTTGTAGACTGCCGATGAGCCTTTCTTATTGCTCGCCTTCTCATCGCCGTTACCTAGCTGCAAATCATGTCTTTTTTGAACGTTGAGATGTCTGAGACAAATCTGTTTTTGTCCGCACCGCAATTCCCCTCGGCTTCTGGGCAAGGAAAACTACAAAGTTGTACGCCATCAAACTTATCTCCAAGCCTGATCCAAGGTCACATCCGCCACAAGCACGTCCATCGTCCAATTGGAATGTTGCGGAGTCTGCCAGATTGTGCATGCTTCCTTGCATATGGCGCATCCTTTGAGCCCTCCATCTCATCATCACCGTAACTTCGCATTGGAAAAAGCCAAACGGGTATAATAAACGGACGGCCATCACCAAGCCCTATGTGTTCGTTCAATGAGATCTCTCAAGGAGAGAATAGGTCCAGAGCCCTTGTGGATATGATGCCAGAGATAGTAGTCTTACGGCGATCTGAACATCATGGTTGATCATAGGCTGGGGTAATTTATATCTTGACAACCTATGATTGACATTGCCGCATCGAAGCACTACTGATGGTACTGGAGCAAATGCCAAGAAAAATGCCACACAATACTGGGCGACCCTAATGAATGGTGATTCAGAGGTAAAAAAGGAGCTATTTCTCAGAATATTGGGTGTTCATTCCAATTGTCTTCTTCATCACCTGAGAATTAACTTTCATGCCAGGGCCATCCGTCGAAGTGCCCCTCTCAACCTTACCCCACAGTACGTCATCAGCCTCTGACAGCCTCAACGTTCAATTAATTCAGCTTGGATCATGACCTCGAGCTGAGCTGCACTGTAACATGGCCGATAATGCCCTTCCAACAACGAGAAGAGGGGCTGAGAGAACTCTTCAATAACAAAAGATGCAGAGTTCACTGCCGTATATAGTGATTGACAATATTACCCCAATATCCATCCATCCGCCAATCCATGTTACCACCGTCCATGCTATGACCTGATTTTCCAAACACCACCGAACCGCGCCCCGTATACATGCGCCCAGTTCCAATGCACCACTATTATACAGCCAGGTTATTCAATGACAAAAGAAAATAATATATGCCCAACTCTCCATCAGAGTCTATGCAAACGGTTCCCGGCGCCCTTTACTAGGACTTCGGTTTTTAACAGGGCTACGGCCCCAATCCGTCTTGCTTGGGCTCCGACGCAGTGAAGGAGTGTATGGAGGCGCAAGAATCGTCTTCATTTTTGGCGGCGGTGTACTGTCCGTATCGGTACCATCGTCGAGCAACATGTGACGCTGCATCCTTGGTGTTTGCACAGGAACCCACATGAACCCGGGACCGTTCTCAGGGGCCATGGATGGATCGTGAGGCGGAGCTGCGGGTTGTGACTGAACAGGAGGTACTGGCTTGCTGACATATCCACCCAAGAAAAAGTTGTTCGCGAAGGCGCAAAAGATGAGAACAGCGAAGAAGAATCCCTGTGAAGTGGTTAGCTTGGCGATCAGTATTATGCGGCATGAGGTACCCACCCAAGCCTTGAGGTTCATTGCTTCGGAAAACTCGTTGATGATTTCTGCGATTTGCTTCGCAGTCACCTTGACCCTCATGATAGCCTCAGGGTTCTGTGTCATGCATTCAGACCACTCCTCGCATGCCACTCTGAGCGCGGGACGATCGTTCTTAGCGCATCCGTTGATACTGTACTGAGTTTGGCATTCCGTAATTCTTCCCATAATCTCGATTCGTGCCATCTCGTTTGCATTTTCGATATCCGTTTTCACTGTGGTTACAATGGACCAGCCAATGTAGACAAAGACTGATACCAGGAAGAAGTTCACAATCAACTTGACCCATCTGTAAAGATTGTCGGGGGCATTAGGATGTTCGTCCAACATATGCAGCAGAGATCCCAAGAAACCCCTTGGGGCTTCCTTTGTTGCCTTCTTCTTGCCACGAGTTCGTCTCGGCGCGATGCTATCTTCCGAGTCGGAGTCTGACTCTGTCCAGCGGTGTCGAGTTATGCTGCTGACATCTCTATCGAGATTATGTCTCTTTCGCTTGCGAATAAATTCTGATACAGAGAGGTCTCGAGTCGCCCGTATTTCGCCTCGGCCAGGTGTATGCTTTTTGCTTGAGAAAGGAGTCTTGCCGTAACGAAAGGACTTGTCGATTTTCGAGGGACTCGTCATTCCACTCATGTTGATATCGCTCATACGGTCCGCCTCAGGAGTATCATTCGGGAAGTCAGAAACTTCTGTCAAAGCAGGGCTATCTTCTGCACCTGAAGCTTCAGACAGCGCAACGTCATCAAAAGGTCGTCGAGGTGTTGTAAAGGCAGGGTTGCGGAATGCCGGCGCAGTAGTTCTTGAAGACAATTGAGGAGTAAATGAGGATTGCGGCGGTTTCGCTTTTGAAGGTGTCCCTAGATTTGCGAAAGGATTTGGTCTTGTCGATTTTGAAGGGGAGCCAAAGACTACAAACGGTTAGCAAAGAGCTGCCAGACATCATGGATGATAGAAGCTACAGCTACAACTGTGACGCCGGTAAAGGTAAACTTGCCATTCTGTGAGTTACTTTTTGCTGCATGTGTAAAAGGACTCGTGGGATCAAAAGGGCCACTGTTCTGGTACTCCCAGTCCATAGGACCTTCGTAAGTTCGACGATCCATAATCGATTATAGCTACTGAATAGCTCGAATAATTACGGTGTAAGGTTCGCCAGGTGGACAGAGGTTGTGGTTGACGTCGGGACAGCTGTAGTGACTGAAAGCAGCTGCCAGATTCAATCCATCAAGTATTCTTCAATTCATCCGTGGCAACCAAAAAGGCCAAAGTAAACAAAGGGTGCGGGCCACCTGCCTGAGGTTTCTAGGTGGAGCTTCACGATTATGTCAGCGAACAGGGGTCGCGCCTCGCACCTGTGGCGGCTCTAGCCATACAAAGAAAGTTGAAGGTTTGCGAATTGTCAATCTTTCCATATTTACAGCTTTCGACGATTCTTCACCAACAAATTTTCAAGCACTGAGCTCTCGAAGCCTCTGAAGCGCCGTGAACAAAAAGTTACAACAAACGATAAAGAACTCCCAGAGCGATCTCGCACGATCGACGACGCGACGCCATGTCGGAAAGGGATTCCCCAATTGGCGAGCACGCCAATGAGCCTGTCAACGACGGCCAAGAGCAAGAATATGAAGATGCTGTCGCCGCCGCTGATTCTGATCGAGACTCCGATGCGCTTTCCGAGGTAGACGAGGATCAGTTCGAGGATTACGACCCAGAAACAGCGAACATTGAGGACCGTCCCGTCGACATTGACGAAGATGTTGCTCGCACGTTGAAAGCTACAAAGCGAAAGCGCGCAGACGGAGAGGCCCCAAAGAAACCACGTGAAGGCCGCCGAGATAAGAAGCGCCGAGATCGAGATGAGGATGTTGATATGGATGATGCAGAGGATGGGGGCAAAAAGTCACGACGTTCAAGACGCGCTGCTGGTGATGGAGAGCGACATCAACGTTCTAAGCCTGCTAGTCCAGAGCCAGAGAAGGAGGAGAACTTGACACCGGCGGAGCGAAAGCAGCGAGAGCTCGACCGAATGATAGATGCGGCAATCAAAAAGCCAGGTGGTCTCAAGCGCAGGAAGAAGGATGAGATTGTAGGTTTCAAAGTGCATATGCTCAGGTTCTTCCACTAATTTCTTTCTACCCAGGATCTTGAGGACGAGATTGATGACCTTCTAGCGGACCTCAAGGTACAGATGGAGCAGGCCTGTCAGGCTGATAACCAGGCTCGCGAGGCTGGCCAACCAGCTCTGCACAAGCTGAAGCTTCTCCCCGAGGTCACCGCTATCCTGAACCGAAACAACGTCCAACACGCCGTTCTGGACCCCGATACGAACTTTTTGCAGCACGTCAAGTTCTTCTTGGAGCCTCTGAACGACGGTTCTCTTCCAGCGTACAACATTCAACGTGACATCTTCAACGCTCTAGCCAAGATGAACATCGAGAAAGAGGCACTCCTCAGCAGCGGTATCGGAAGAGTGGTGGTGTTCTATACTCGTAGCAAGAAGCCCGAACCCAGTATCAAGAGAATTGCTACACGACTCCTGGGAGAATGGAGTCGACCTATCCTGAAACGAACCGATGATTACAAGAAGCGCCAGATCGAGACCCGGGACTACGATTATGAGTATGTATTTTCCTGCGGTTCGTTTCTTACACATGCTAACTTTGATGATAGATCTGCCAAGATGGCACAACGCCAGAAGACCAGCTCTCAATTCAGTCTTTCCCAGCGTCCTGCCGTCAACGCCAAAGATGCTGAGCGCGAACGTCTACTGGCCCCATCGCGAGGTAACAACTCGGCGCGTATGGTCAACTTGCCTTCGAGCTACACTGTTGCTCCCCAGAGCACTTTTATGGGCTCGCAAAACTCCAGCCATCGTCCCCTCGGTGCAGGTGGTATGGAGGCTTTCCGCAAGATGGCTCAGAAGAGCAAGAAGCGGGCCAACTAAGGCCGAAATTCACGGTTGGATTTTCTTCGGAGCTTCTTGGAACGTGCCATATTCAGGCGAGCATGACGGTTGTAAGCTATTAGTTGAGACAGAAGAGTTGACGCACGCGGGTTCTGGGTTTGGCGTTCTCGGTGTTCACATAATAGGCTATTAAACACATCAAAACTGGAGCCCTCATGACGGGCTAAAGCGAACCACTTTTTTCCATATCATTTATGATTGCCACTTTGACACTTGTGATGTAGAACGTGGCAGTCCCGTGCTCTTGAGACACCAGATGACATGAAAGGTTGGCTCCCACGTGGTTTTTGGAGATTTAGTCGCTGAACACATGCTAGAAAGATGAATGCCGTTGACATGGTGTGTTCATTGACCCTACAATATTCATGACAACCTCGGTTCATGCTTGTGAGAGTGCTCTTCTGTGACTCTGTCATCATTTGGAGAAACGTTGCCGAACATGGCTTCAACCTTAGAGTTTAGCTCATGTAAGTGGAACACAAGCAGGCGTTCGTCTGCCATCAACAACTAGGTATTATCAAGCCTAAATATGATATTTTATAAGAAGCGTATCCAAAAATTGTCGCCATGGTTAAGAACAAGCCAAGATTGTATGTTGTCCGCTCCTTTCGCACTCCTCAAGAAGGTGGAAACCCTGATCCTTACCATTGGGGTCTCGCCAGCGGTCCAAAGGATGGTGGAATGGAGGGCATGCTTCTCTACCACGTTCCGAACATCCCAACTTCACAAGGCATATAATGGCAGTTCGAAGAGCCACCGCGAAATCTCTCAAGCGTCCCACCCTGCGATGCTCACATTCACAGCCGTGGCCAAGATCGAAAACTTGCGGCGCCTGGGAGGAGGTCGTTCGAGCTGTCCCTATAGAAACCAGTGCTGTCTGGACCGTCTTCAATTGCCAGATGTGGGTTGAGCACGCCTTAGCTGCTATCGTTGGGGATCAGAGGTGTGCGTGGGTACGAATGCAATTCCGGTGAACTGGGCCGTACTTCATCAGCAATGCACATCGTTCTCGGATCCGTTCCGGGAAATGCGACTTCAAGGGCAGCTCCTGCCAACTCCAAGTCCTATGCAGAATCTTCTACCTTCGTAGAAGTAGCTATCAAAAGCAGTGGTGCGGTCTGTGACGCACTCTGTGTATTGAAAGCGGCAAGGAGGAGGCAAAAGACCCATCTTACCTTGTACAAATGATCCCAGGGAACACCTCGCCGACGATTGTACATCGGATAATAGAAGATGTAAAGCAACTGGCGAGAGCGAAGCTGGTTGGGTAGGCTATATCCATGGTCATGGATTTCAGGAACGCGGCGCGCAGAAATATAACCGTCCAGCGTCTGCCAATGCGCCGTGCTGTTCACTTGGCACGCACTCGCCGATTCCTAGCACAACGGCGCAACAGTTGTCCACTCTGTATATAACTCAGCCTATAACGAGTCTGTTCTTGGTGCAAATGTCAAGCCACGTCGTGCTGGCCTCATATACAGTCTGATCGAAGGACGAATTGTGACGGGGACATGTCGAGGTTTCGTTCGCAAGTTCCTTGCGGATTTGAGAAGCAACCAAATTCGCCGTCCGCGGCATCGGAACTTCTGCGAGTTGGTGATGTTAAAAGGAAGATTGCAAAGGACTCGCATAGCCTTGTTCTAAGGAGGTCTATCAGCTCCTGTAACCAGCCGAAGTTGCTCGGCAGCATCGCATTTCCCGTAGTCGGCGTTGCCCTAGTTTCTTCGTAGATGCTTTGCCGGCGTGAGGTCGAATTCAGTATCTCCAGGCTGCCTTGAATGTCTGTTGGTTTCTCCAGGCGAATTTGCCGACATGCGCCCTCAAGCCCCATCACAATAATGCTTTCTCCATAAGTCATCCGTCTCTTTTTCTTGCGCCACTCATCCAGAAACTTCCTAATCTCCTCCCTCCACCCTTTGATGTAATGGGTATTAATCGCTGTTGTGTACTCCCAATACTGTGGATACCAGCCAGACATCTCCCAATCCACAATTCCTACTACTTTTCCCTCCTTGACCAAAATGTTACTAACCCTAACATCTCCATGCGTAAATACGGTTCCCATATTCCTTTGCTTTGCTCTGATGCTGTATGCATCTCGATCAATTTTTGATCTCTACTTGACTCTCTTGTTCTTTGATGGAGTCTATATTCGAGACTCCGTTCCGAAGGAAAAGGTTGAATGCTGCCTCATTCGGGAAGGGTCCCATACCTGTCTCCCCAGCGGCATTCCATATCTGATGGTCGTGCAGTTTGCCTCCATCAACGACACACACAGCACCATCTGTGATCCCCTTTCCAGCAGGTTTCTTGAGTGCCCGCAGCTCATCAAAAATATTCCTAAGCTGTCTCAATAGTCTATCCCTCTCGTCTTTTGACGCCTCATGCCAGCTATCACTCAAAGGTTGCCCATCAATCCTTTCCATTACAATATAAGCCACCCCTTTTTTTTATCATCTCGAAACGCGCAGTGCAATCTCGGAATAGGAACGTTAGGCGCAAAGGAAGCTACAAAGAGTAGAGCTGAGGCTTCAGAGAGGTGAACGGTGCGGCCATATTTAACAAGTTTGGTTGAAGACAGATACAGAATTGAGGAGTTTGAGTGTCGCCGGGAAGGCATGTGTATAGAAACAGCAATTTGAGAAAGGATCATCCAGCGGTTAAAGGGATCATCATTGTAGCCGTTGGCCCAGGCTTCATACGGGGTTGAGGAGGCAGAAGTAGATCGGTTGACACATGGTGATGGTCTATTGAAAGATGAGAGATGAGTGATCTACAGCTTAAGGATATCTGATCAAAAGTCTGGCCCCTTGGTGTGCTACCTATCACCGTCTCATGGTAGATACAGTACTGGCATCAGGCCACTAAAGCCCATCAATTCCATTGGCCAGTATAAGTGGACCTTAATGCCATCGACACCAATAAGGAGCTTATTAGGCAGTTTTGAGAATGGCTCTGGGTTAATTATTGGTGAATTGTTCGTTCCTTCTAAAAGATAAAAATGATGATTGGCTCAGCCCTAGGATCTTCATGGTAACCTGGGTGTATGCTTATAAGTGCGTCTCTTCTGACTTAGAGAAGCATTGCCTAATATGGCTTCAACATTGGAGTTTGTTAACTTCTGAACGAACATTAAACACAAGGAGGCCTGACTTAAAGTATCACATCCTAGGTCCCTCCCTGTGCAACGGAGTATGGTCCCAAAGCGTTCAAGTTGAACAAGTCTATTTTCTCACTGGGCGTTCTTGAAATATGGGGTTTCACGACTGGGCTTTCGGGAAGTCTTCCTTGGTAAGTCCCTGGAGCGGTGACGTCAGATTCGGGTATTGAAGCCCGAAGAGTTTGGTGGTTGGAGAGGCTGGAGCTGAAATTCAATGCCTTTATGAATGCGAATACGATTTGGGGTAGGTATAGTGAAGAAGTCGGCAACACAAGGGACATTGTAGCGGTAATAGAGTAATATCAACATTGAAGCTGAGCTGAGTATTGATATCTCGCCGCATTCTTACAGAAGAACAACATGAGCAGGGCTCTCCAGGTTGTTCAAGTGCCTCACGGACGTGGGGTACCTTGGAGGAATGGCGTCAGACTCTAGAAACCTGCGAGTGAGAGTGTCGATTTAGCGCGTATCTTTTTGATAACCGATACCTTACCTTCTCCAAATGCCACTAGCTGTGTGTCTCAACCAAAGCTTTCGATTTCAGGCACAGGGGTTACAAGACTAGACATCAAGTTTCTCTTGTGGGATCCAATGCTAACGAGAAGCTTCCTCTCGTACGTCGTCATAATCCTGTCAGTGCGACCTTAGGCTGCTTCAGGGTCGTGGTGAACGATATCCACATGTATCGATTGGATGCATCTCGTAGAGTGCCTCCCTTTGAGTATCGTCGTGGTTCAGATCTCAGTCATGTCTTGTCTTTTGTTCATCTGAATCTGGTGTTTTCAGGTGAATCTCCATCTCTATATGCTTTTATCGACGCAAAAGTATGCGCTTTCGGTGTATTTTCGTTACGCTAGATATTCAATCGCAAAATTTGAGGATACTAAGATAGCCTGCACTTGCACTTGTAGATACCTGACCGGACCTGACCTGGCCTTACAAATAAATGATTACAGAATCTGTTGGCTGCAAAAACCTCACCAACCTTCCTCACCAACCCGGACCCTGGGCTGGCTTCTTCTAGCTGCCCCTCCTCGTCTCCGACTGATAATATTCTTCTTCCTTCTTCTCCGTTTCTTCTCCAAGCAAGTTTGGATCCATCAAAACATCTACACAAGTCGTCGCAAAAGTCATTACTCGGACAACCAGATTGCATTTAAGTATCCATATTACAGCATATTAGCTTTAGCTTACACTGGGACCAATACACCAAACACAATCACTCACTGTGCTTGATTGATCCCGGTCACCTCAGATTGTGCCGCCACTAGGTTATTACTGCGCAACATCTTTTGGTTCGACTTGCAAAAGATCTACCTTGGCGCCACTGCCGCACCACGACCGCAATTATCTTACCCTGCTCATCTCCCCCATCTATTCTTCTCCTGACTCTGTCCGACACCTTCAACTTATCTATCTGAGCGGTTTTGATAATTCTTGAGAAAGCATCTCTACGAAAGAAAACGAACAGAAAATAACCCCACGTCCATCGATCGAGCACTTACAAGCGCCCCTCTTCCCCCACTTCATCTCGACATCATTTCTTACCGACGCCCAAAAGAACCCAGAAGCTGTCGCATCCGACATTACGATAAACCCGTTGACGATTTCACAACTCTGTTCATTGACGACCTGGCGACACAGACGCCAGATACGTCTCGACTTGTCCCTAGAATACAGATCCTGCACTGTCGCGCACAGGCAGATTTGACCAATACACCACAATGAACGGCACACAATCCCCCGACGCCCAAAAGGCAACAAATGCCAACACCAACGGGAGCAACAGCAACAATAGCAGTCTTGCGGCTAAGAAGCGCAAGAAGGACTTGAAGCCGATAATTACTATGGAGGGTACAAACCAACCTGCTGGGTATGTATAAAAAACGCTTCATTTTTGGTCTTTGATCTCCGGTCGCATTTTGTTTTGGTTATCTATGCATACATCTTTTCGCATTCTTTCTCCGTGTTTTGTTTTGTTGCAACCCCATCACCCTACACACCTTGATTTTGGGGAAGTTCTCGGTCGCACATTGCTTTGACATTCACCTCGAGACCGTTGGTTTTACGGATCGCATGGCACCATCCCAAAATCCCCAAGGCGCCGCTGGTCCGATGTCGCCAACGACCCTGATACAACCCAACTGCTCTAGCTACATCTCAGATCAGGTGTTGCTGCGGTTATGAGACCAGATCCACAACTTCCATGTGACTGGTTATGAAGGAAACACATACTTGTTCCAGGGAAGATCAAGCATCATTCCATTCATATCGCCAAATGGACACTCAACAAATATGGCGCGGCATTGCATCACCCTACAGAAGCAGCGAGGGCAGCTTGAAACAAGTGTGGACACTGCTCACAGTGGCAGTTCTGGAGCTTGGGGGCCCGTGTGCTTGGGCCTTGATAGGAGGATACGACCCCATAAACCTTGGGCATTCACCAACCTTGGATCACTCGATCGATCACTGGGTCCTCTGTGCCTGATTTTGGTCTGCCCTGGAGGTGGTGCAGTCAGTCACTTGCCCGTGGCACCTCTGATTGTGCCTGAAGCTTCTGTTGGCTGATGCATGTGGAGGAGGATGAGAATGTGATGGTGATGGTTGTGCTCATGCTGTCTGATGCGATACCACCTGACTGAGTTGTCCGCCCTTTGCCATCACTTTGCATTCTCTACTGTCGCTCCCTCTCTCTGGAACTCGCTTGTCGAGCTGGATATTCGAGCCTTGAGCTCTCAGAAACACTTTATTCGCCGGGCGGGACGCTCCGTCTTGCGCCGCGTGCCAGCCATCCCATGGTCTCTAGCAGGGCCCTAGAAACAGAAAGCCAAGCGACTGCAGCTCCGCAACGAACGCTGAGCCCAGAGTCAAGAAAAGCGAAGCAAATCAAAACCAAAGGCAAGGAGCACGCCCCCGAGCCCAGTCGACCTCTAATCTCCATCAATCTCTCCCTCGACTTGGCCTCGCCTGTTTTTATATTATTTTCTCCTTTCTCCTGTTTTTGGCCTTCACTCGGGCCTTTATGCGCCCCAGCTTGCTCGTCAACCTCAACCGTTACCATCGTGCACCAGAAGTCTTTGTCATCTTCGTCATTTTCGCCAGATCCTTGTTCTCCCCATCACCTTTCCTTACCCCCCGCTCATAAACCGCCACGCCGCTCACCGGCTTATCTGTCGCGCTGCTCCCACGATTGTCACCATTTTCACTACGTGATTTGACTTGAGCTGGTGCTCCCGAAGTTAAGGAGCAGAGAAGGACAAGGAAGCAGACTCAACGCCCGACTTATCACCGGCGCAAGCTGCGTCATGTGAAGGCACCATGACCAGCTTTCTCAAATCAAGGTTGCACTTCCCCGTCCCGTTTTATACTTTGTCGGTAGCGGTTTGGCGCCCAAGCTTAGGCGTGTGTTTCACCGCTGTCAGTCAATTCAGTGCCCGAGTCTTTTTGGTACCGAAATCTTCAACTGGAAGCGCCAGTAAAAGACTTGACTCGTTGCTACGTTATCGTCTGGATGATGTTTTGATGCTTCCCCGCCATTTCACTACACCCAAGCCCAATCCGGCAAAGGTCCCCCACCACGCGCAAGGCCTCAGCTCTTTCGCCGCCGTCGCTCTCCCACCAAATCTTGCGACCGTGGTTGTTTGATCTGATTGCATTGGCTCCGCCTCAATTCTCGTTCATCATCTACACGTCGCCTGGTTGCGCTGATTTTTGCCGCATCTCTGCATATATTTTAAGCCACCGCTGACCTCTTTTCTCCCCCTTATAGATCCCACCAGCTTTCCGCCATGGCCCACTCCCCCTCTTCCTCGTCCGTCGACGATGCCGCCGAAAATACTGCAGATGAGGAGGATTCTGAAGATTACTGCAAAGGTGGTTACCACCCAGTACAAGTCGGAGAGAAGTTCAAGGATGGAAAATACACCGTGGTCCGCAAGCTAGGATGGGGTCATTTCTCAACTGTCTGGCTGTCCCGCGACAATACCAACGGCAAGCATGTCGCCCTCAAGGTCGTCCGTTCCGCTGCCCACTACACCGAGACCGCCATCGATGAGATCAAGCTTCTCAACAAGATTGTTCAAGCCAAGCCCGATCATCCTGGTCGCAAGCACGTCGTGAGTCTTTTGGACTCGTTCGAGCACAAGGGACCCCACGGCACCCACGTCTGTATGGTTTTCGAGGTGCTGGGAGAGAATTTGCTTGGGCTCATCAAGCGCTGGAATCACCGTGGCATTCCCATGCCTCTCGTCAAACAAATTACGAAGCAGGTTCTACTGGGCCTCGACTACCTCCACCGCGAATGCGGTATCATCCACACCGACCTCAAACCAGAAAACGTCCTTATCGAGATTGGGGATGTTGAACAGATCGTTAAGCGCGTCGTCAAACCTGAATCTGCCGAAAAGGAGAACAACCGCAACGGACGTCGGCGTAGAAGGACTCTCATCACCGGCAGTCAACCATTGCCATCTCCCCTCAATACCAGCTTCAACCAGTCCAACCTTTTCCCCTCACCGAACACCCACTCTAGTCTTGCTGGCGTCCTGAACGAAGGTAAGTAAGCCATGGATCATCTCGTATATGGTTCAACAATAACTAATGCGATCTTGTCAGCAGGCAAGTCATCAAAGGAGGCATCTCCTAAACCATCCGACGATGCCCAAAAGCAACGAGAAAAGTCTGCGTAAGTTATTCGCCACTCAACGAAGAAGTTTTATCAGGCGCTAACAGCACTCAAGCGATCTTCTCAGTCGAGAAGTCTCAGGTATCTCTCTAGACAAGTCAAACTCTCCCTCTGCTTCAACAGGCGAAAAGCGCAAGGCAGAAGATGCGCACGCTTTCGATGTTATTAGCGTCAAGATTGCAGACCTGGGCAACGCCTGCTGGGTCAATCATCACTTTACCAACGACATCCAGACAAGACAATATAGATCACCTGAGGTTATTTTGGGTTCCAAATGGGGTGCCAGCACTGATGTATGGAGTATGGCAGCTATGGTATGTACAACGTTCTCCGTGGTGACGATGGCACTGGCTTCTGTTGAACATCGCTGACCGCCCATTAGGTGTTTGAGTTGATCACAGGTGATTACTTGTTTGATCCCCAGTCAGGTACCAAGTATGGTAAGGACGATGACCACATTGCTCAAATCATCGAGCTTCTTGGGCCATTCCCCAAATCTCTATGTCTCAGTGGCAAGTGGAGTCAGGAGATCTTCAACCGAAAGGGAGAATTGCGAAACATCCACCGACTGCGGCATTGGGCTCTACCAGATGTGCTACGCGAGAAGTATCACTTTAAGGAAGACGAAGCAAAGCGTATCGCAGACTTCCTGACCCCAATGTTGGAGTTAGTACCTGAGAAACGAGCTAATGCTGGCGGCATGGCAGGTCACGTCTGGTTGGAGGATACACCTGGCATGAAGGGGTTGAAGATTGAGGGCCTGGAAGTCGGTGGCCGCGGTGAAGGCATCGACGGCTGGGCGACGGAAGTGAGGAAGAGATAAAGTGATTATAGACGCTTCGGGCATGTCGAATACAGAGAAACAAGCGAAACACAAGTCGACAGTCCAAAGCAACCCACATGAACTGACGCATGTGGGATTTGACTGGTCTTTTTTTTATTGTTTTTTTGATGATCCACACGAACGGCTTGCGGTGCTACATTACACTTGTACATCTTGACGATCTGGAACAGCGGCATCTTATCAAGCGAGCCGACTATGATGATGATGTATGTAGGCGAGGGAGAAATTACATGCAGAGGGGTAAAAGATTTAACGACTGTCCAATGTCTTAGCGCTCTTTGGTCTAGCCTTGGGGAGCAAGAACACATTAGACCTTGATATAGGTACCTTAGGTTGTTCAAATAAACTCAGCAAAAGGTATCCTAAATCTATCCTAAACTTATGCTACGTTACGTAAGTCTTTGTATTATTTAGGATCAAGGTCCTGAGTTTTCTTTCCTCCCCTAGTCTAGGTCATGATGAATCTTGGGGGGCATTGGGCCATGAATCATTGGCTGCTACGTATGTTTCTCGTTGAGGAAACCTCAAGCTAAGGTACTCTAGTTTCCCGATACGCTCTCCTGCTCTCTGCGGGTGTTACTGGCTACAGACTGGCGTGTGCATGATGGTCATCTGCAAGAGTTCCTCAATTAGGAGTCGTTGGGAGGAGTCATCCTCCGAAGAAGAATGGTGATGATGAGAGAGGTACTCTGTATGGCAATGAACTGCAAGTCCTTTGAATCTGTGATCAAGCGTAGAGAACGTTGGCTGTGCGAGGGCTGGCACTACGGAGATCATACCCTCTAATGCCCATATCTTTCATCCCATCTTATCTCATCGCTTACTTGAGCTATGTCTTTCAAGACCCGTGAGACGATAGCGATATAACTTACCATATACTGCCATCACATGCTACGAACAGTATACCAACTTTGCTATAGACGTCATAAACGTAACCTCTCCCATCCAACCCAAGCTCTCAGCTCTCATCTCTCATCTCTCAACAAACCATCACGCCACAATCTCATATCATCGCTATAAAACAAGTCAAGTCTATCATTTTCAGCTGTAGAGGCTGCTGACCAAAGTCATTCCATCAAACGCTTCCATCAAGTCTTCCATGTAATATTGTAAAGCCTGACCATGCATAGCACCTCCTCCTTGACAGATGAGTCCAGGGTGAGCCAGTTCCAAAGTATTTGCATTATTAAACAAACCCAAACCTCATTCCCGTGGTTGTCACCGCCATGGTGCTCGTATAGAATTACATAGTAGATACAGATCATTTCTTGCCCTTTCCTCGGCGCTTCTTAACGCTTGCGATCCCTTATCGTCTTCCTCCTTGACCCCTAACTTACCTGGGGGAGGAACGAAAACTTAGGACCTTAATCCTAAGTGATACAAACCTCAGCATAAAGCACCCTAAATTTACACTAAATTTAGGCTAAATTTATACTAAGTTGCCGAAGTCTTATGGTCATTTAGGATCAAGGTCCTGAGTTTTTCCCTCCTCCCCGTGGCTTGCTCTTATCACTAGCGAAGTCTTCATGAGCGCTCTCGCCATCTGTGGGAGAATCTTCTCTAGCGGCGTCGAGGACCTCGTTCATGATGCGCTTTCCCTCATCGATTTCTCCGTTGGGAGCACCGCAGGACATGCACCTCCACTGCCCGACCTCGGAGAGCGTCTTGGTCCCAGGAGGTGCTTGGCCATTGACGAGCCGGCATGATTTGCAGATGAGTACAATGCGGTTCTTGGGCGCAGTCTCGTCCTCGCCAAGAAGAACGTCAAAGATACGGTCGTACCAGTGAGATTCAGGGGGTCCGGTCTGATATGAGGCGTAACCGGTTGGCATCGGAGGAGGTTGAGGAGTACCGGGGGCGATAGGAGGCGGAAGAGGTTCAGAGAATTCGGCGTTAGGAGCGAATTCAGCACTTGGTTCCATGGGGTTTGGAGCTGGCATTGGACTATGCGGGCGCTGGATGTTGGCTGTCGGAGGAGGGGGCATGCGCGTTCGTCCGGGAACTCCCTGGGGAGGACCACTAGGTCGCTGCTTGTTGGGCGCATTATCGGCATTCTGTTCACCATCCTTCTTCTTGCCCTTTCCATCAGCCCCGCCGTACTTCTCGATCAATTCCATGGTAGAGTCATATTTGGTGGCATCCTTGAGTTTCTGGATCGTCTTCGCGCGCTCCGACTGATGGTCCTTGAGACGAGCGCTCAGGTTCTCGATGCGAAAGTTGTAATATGCGGCCAGGGTCGTGCGTGTAACGTAGATGCTGCCATGATATCGTCAGCTTGTGTCGCATGCTCAGGGATTAAAGGAGGACTTACAGCACTGGTCCACCGGTAAGACCGCCCCATTCAAAAGCGCCGAGATTGTTATATCCGACGACAAGTAGGAGAACGATCGCATAGACGAGATAGGCGAAACTGAGGTAGAGTGTCCAGATGACGCGAGCGCGGCGAGAGCTTGCGCGGACCTTGTCGAGGGATGCTTGTGTGTCGGTGATCTTGGTCGACAGGGTAGAGAGGGTCTTCTCGAAGGAGGCAGTTGAGGAGGATTCGCCCTACGAAAGGTCATATTAGCTCTGACAATGAAGTCCTAGTGATGGCGACTTACCCCCCAGGGCCAAAAGGCCACCATTTTGATCAAGGTACGTAACAGTGGGGGGAGATTTGCGGTATGAAGAACACAAAGGAAAGATGACTGAATGAAAAGAAGATAAGAAAGTGAGAGTATGCCCAGAATATGGGCGAAACAAGAACGGTACGAAGAAAAGGTGGGAGAAGTGAAAGGATAGACAAAAGATGTGTTGAAGGAATGGTCAAGTTGTGGTTGTGACGGTAGCTTCTCGCCAGGAGTGACCTCATTCAGCTGAGCTTGAGCATGTGGACAGCCTAGAACAGATTTGAGTCCAAGCAGGACAGGCCCAGAAAACGTCAGACTCTAAGATAGGATGTCAAAATAAACCCAGCAAAAGGCATCCTAAGCTTATCTTAAATTTATCCTAAACTTGTGCTAATTTACTCGAGTCTTTTTGTCATCTAGGATCAAAGGCCATAAGTTTTCTTTCCTCCCCTAGGTACACAGGGCAGGACAGGACAGGGAGCTGGAGCTTGTAGGGGGCCTGTAGTGGCTCCACTGATGGATGCCAAATTTGGAAGCTTGAAGATCAATTGAGCTCAACGACCAGAAGGAACTTGATAGCGGTTATGGCTAATATTGGAGGTTTACTTGTTAAACTAAACATAACTGTCTGACTGTAGAATTCAATCGTTCAAGCTCCTTCGACTCGGGGGTTTAGTAAAGTGACTTATCACTATTCCGTATATCTTTAGCATCAAGATATTACAAGTTACAGGTCACAGGCGATGTTACAGGCGAGTGCAGCTCTCGACCTGCAACAATGGGCCAGCCACCTGCAATAAATTTAAATAGGATATCTTGCGCTCTCTCTCTGTCTAGTTCGAAACACTCAGACTTTCTATGACATCAATACCAAAGGATCAAGCTATTGCTGATATGCGAACGTGGAATGCGGCCCCTGAGCGGCTGAGCCACAGTCATTAGACGCCACAATCCTACCCCAGAAATTTGACGGGATCGGTCATGGCTCGGAAGCAAGTGCTGTAACTCTGTCCATTGAGACCCTGCAACTCCTTTCATCAGCTTAACAACTGCCAACTTTCGCATCGTCATGAAGGCGTTTTGTTGAGTGGCCTACTATTCTCTTTACATTGATCTTCTAGACTTTCTTTTTTTCTTGGTATTTTCCTTCCTCAAAGACTCGTATTTAATATTTAAATTACGCGCGTCCCTTGGTATCTTAAGACGTTGGTCTTTGACCCAAGGGAGCCATCATGTTCCAAGTTAGTTCTCCGTGATAATTATATGTTTGCACCTCAGATGAGCAGCGACTGACATGTCTCAGCGGTTCAAAAGCGCCATCGATCGGACCATTGCCGAAGAACAAGCCCGTTCACAGACAGCTGCGCAATCCAGGTCCCCCTCGAGAACCCGCTCAACATCGTCGCGCAAGGGCGATGGCACACCAGCTCAGCGCGCAAAGGCTAGGAAACAAGCTGCTGATGCTGGCGACGCTCCGAACCCAGACCCTGCTGTATTCGAGGCTGCTTTTGTGATCGACGACGAGAGTGAGCCGAGCCGAGCTACTACCCCAATGCCTCCTGCTGCAAACGACGATTCGAAGACCGACAATGGCGATACTCTGAACAACGGATCGGATGAAAAGAAATCAGATGAGGCCAAAGATGAGGCCAATTCGGGCAAGAATCAGGATGGTGGAGATGGCGCTTCAGCGGCCAAGCCAGAGGCTATCAAGTCTCAAGAGTTGAGCCCTGAGATCCGCCAGAAGCTGCGCAAACTGGAGAAGCTCGAAGCGACGTATCCCGGTAAGGCTCTACCCACGAATGCGCAGGCCAGGGACTGGAAACTAATACATGTTCAAAGAATTACTTCGATCTTACCGTGTTGCCCATAGGCGAGCGACAGCGATCGAACCATTCGAGAAAGCTCTCCGAGAAAACACCCCCCTGACTTCCATCAGCGACCCCGAAGCTCTTGTCGAGTATCTCAACCAACTGAACCTCCGAAGCGACATGGTGATGCAGGAACTGAAGAAAGTTTCGACAGATAAGGAAGAGTTGCAGAAGAAGCACAACGAAACCGAGGAAAAGGCCAAGAAATTGGAGGAAGAGCTTGCGGCACTCAAGTCAGGAGACTCTACCCAGCCAAAGACCGAGGAATCTGAAGCTCCCAAGGACGATAAGCACGAAGATACTCCCCCTGAGGTCCCCGAAAAGTCAAAGTCTCCTGTTTCCTCCGTCATCGGAATGTTCTCGCCCAAACATAGGCCGCAAAAGTCACTATCTGAGGTTACTGAATCCATTACTGAATCCAAGGACAAAAGCGAGGAGTTCTTCTCTTACGACGATGAAATTCCCCACCTTCAGGCTGACCTTACTTCAAAGTCCGAGGAAATAGAGAAGCTCAAGTCCGAGGTCGAGGATCTCCAGAAGGAGCTTACTACCGTCAAGGAGAACAGCGCTGGTCTGGTTGAGAACTTGGAGAATGCGACCCGAGCGCTCAGCGAGTCTCGCGACGCTGCCGCCGCCAAGGAGTCTCTGCAGACCCAGCTTGATGAGCGCAACAAGGAGATTGAGTCCCTGAACCAACGATTGGAAGAGGTGCAAAAGCAACTCAAACAGCTGGAAGAAGACAAGAGCACGCACGCAGCCAAGGTTGATGAGTTGGAGGTTTCACTTGCTTCGTCAGACAAGCGTGCGAGCGAACTGGACGCCGAGTTGGCCAAGGCCTCAAACGCAAAGAACATCTCCAAGAAGCTGATTGATGACCTCAACAGTCAGATCGAACTCCTGGAGAAGGAAAAGACCGAAAGCCAGACCAAGATTGACGATCTGACCAAGAAACTGGAGTCGAAGCCGGCTCCTGCTGCACCTGCTCCCGCTGCAACTCCAGCGCCTGCGGCCTCACAACCTGCTGCGGCTACGGGCGGTGGAAACAAGAAGAAGAACAAGAAGAAGAAGGGTAAGGGTGGTGCCGGTGGTGCTGCAGCTCCAGCTGTAGAGGCCGCTGTGGAGACTCCCGAGCCAGCAACTCCCGCTGAACCCGAAGGAAATGCCGAGCTTGAGGCTGAGATCGCCAAGCTGAAGGAGGAGGTCGCTGAGAAGGATACGCAGATTGAACGCCTGAGCAAGAGGCGCAAGACTGAGGAGGACCTGCGCGAGGAGATTGAGTCACTCCAAGAGAACCTACTCACAATTGGACAAGATCATGTTGAGGCCAAGGAGAAGATTAAGGAGCTCGAGGCGGAGAAGTTGGAACTCAAGACACAGATTGCTGATCTTGAGAAGAAGATTGACTCATCTGCTTCAGATGCCGAAGTCAGCACCAAGCTGCAAAGCGAGATGGAGTCCTTGAAGACAGAATACAACGAGCTCAAGGAGAAGACGACCACCCTGCAAGCCGACCTGGGCGCTGCTCAGCAACTGGCCCAGAACCGATTCAAGGATCTCACAGACCTACGTGAGGTGTTACAAAAGGCGCAGCCTGAGTTGAAGAGCCTGCGCCAGGAGTCTGCTACGCTAAAGACTACGAAGGAGGAGCTCGCAGCCAAGACCAAGGAGCTCAAGGATATGGAGAAGCGAGAGAAGGATCTCAAGCGAGATGTGGAGCGTGTTCAGAAGCTAGCGTCAGATCGCGAGACTGAGATTAAGGGTCTACAGGAGAAATTGGCCACCGAGACAAACGCCAAACTTCGTCTCGAAGATGCCCAACGGGTATCTGGACGAGACCTTCGCCGATCTGAAGCTGAGAAGGTTGAGATTAGTGCAAAGGCAGAGAAGACGGAGGCAGAGCTCAAGATAGTACAGGAGGAGCTCGGCAAGCTGCGGCCCAAGGTGAAGGAGCTTGAAGAGCAGATGCACAAATTGAAGCGGGAAAAGACGGCAGCGCAAGAGGAGGCTGAGTTCAAGACGCAACAGTACAGCAATGCTCAGGGTCTGTTGAGTAGTATGCGAGACCAGACCGCGGAGATGTCTGTGCAGCTGAAGGAGTCCAAGTCACAAGCTGAGTCCCTTGAGGAGGAGCTTGCTGAGGTTCAGCGACTACTCCAGGAGCGTACCCGTGAGGGTGAGACTATGCGTCGATTGTTGGCGGATGTCGATGAGCGTGCCGATAACAAGGTTCGGGAGATGAGGGCGCGAATGGAGGCAGCTGTTGAGGAGCGAGATCGAATCGAGGATGAGTCGAGTACCCTTGCGCGACGCAAGACACGCGAGACGGAAGACTTGAAGCTGAAGCTGAAGGACCTGGAGCGTGAAGTCAAGACTCTGACACATGAACGAGATGAGCTTGAGCAGCGTGAGAAGGAGTGGCGCCGACGACGAGAAGAGCTAGAATCGGTGGAAGAGAAGGCTGAAGCTGAGGCCGATGAGCTCCGAACAACAGCATCACAGCTGCGCACAGCTCTCGACGCATCAGAGAAGCAAGTTCGTGATGTTGAGAAGCAGCGAGCCGAGTTACGACGAATGTTGGAGGAGGCAAGGCAACGATACGAGAAGGTATCCAAGGACCTCAAGTCAGTGCAGACTAAGCTCGTGGCCAACTCAAGCCGTAGTTCGTTCGACTCGGTACGAAGTGGAAGCAATGGCTCGCCGGCCGCTGGTGGAACTCCAGATACGGTATATCTCAAGACCATTCTGCTGCAGTTCTTGGAGCAGAAGGATACCAAACTAAGAGCTCAGCTTGTGCCGGTGCTGGGCAAGCTATTGCGCTTTGACAAGTAAGTATTCACTACGTACAACCTTGATGGACATGGACTAATCTAGTGCAACAGGACGGACGAGCAAAAGTGGCAGAAGGCAGTGCAGCATATCGAGGTTAAATAGATGATGCTCGTGAGGGTGAAGGAGACTTGGAATGCATGGAATGGCGTTTGGTTTGGGTAACGCCGCTGAGGTCTGTAATGAGACGATATCGGGTGCAAGTGTAGGATTACTGTGAATGAAACAATCGAGTGTTGTTGAAACTGCCAATGTCTCTGAACGGATCGTGATGGTGTTGAATGTCGTTGAAGCTATAGTGGGGTAGATGCTAAGCCTCACACTTCTACTTAGCTCACGCCTCTACTCAGAAGTCATGACACGCTATGAAGCCATTTCTCACTCTGAGAGGTCAATTCACCCCTTGATTTCTAAATAGGGTAATATGTGGCTTGGCTGATCAGCGTTTTTTCTTCAACCTTTTCTTTGTAAGCTTCCAATGTGAAGATCGCGATGAGGACCGATCAATTCATCATCTTGACCCCACGTCGACGTCATGATAGAGCCTCACGCTGCAAAAGACTCCAATTGTTGTTTCGCTTGTCATACCCTTTCTTTCCTCCTCTCGCAATTCACGGATCACTTCCTCCGCTCTCTTTCGTCATGGACTGAGCAGAAGAGAAAATGCTGATCTCATCATGAGCTCGTCATTGGGTGTATGAGATGAGAGAGGGCCATAAGTTAAGATGGGCATTGGTTGAGCTGCCAGTTCTTGCCAGTTGCAGTTTCTACTTTTATTGTGTACCTTAGCTACCCCTCTTTTTTAATTCAAGAATTGTTTGGTATAAAAAGAATCATGTCCAGGCAGTTTCTTAGACTTGGCTTCAGAAGCTTTCTTGCACCTTCCCTTCGACTCACGACTCCTTTTGTTAAGAACTATTGCATCACAACATCAACTTCAAATCAACTACGAACCTTTCAGTCGAGTAGCAGAAAGGACTTTCAGTACACTACAGCTACAATGTCGGGAACACAACCAGCAAGTGGTGGTGAGCACCGAGACTTTTCTCGCGATGCTTTGTTTGATCTCTCTGGCAAGGTCGCCCTCGTAACAGGTACATCTATCAACAACCTCTAAGTTGAGCAACATCTCTAACAGATACAGGTGGTGGCTCTGGAATCGGTCTCATGGCCACTCAAGCCCTCGCCGTCAACGGCGCAAAGGTCTACATCACCGGCCGCACAAAGGAGAAGCTCGACACTGTCGTCGAGAAGTACGGCAAGAACATCGCCGGCGAGATCATCCCCATCCAAGCCGACATCGGTAACAAGGAGGGTATCCAGAAGCTCTACGAGGAGTACTCCTCCCGAGAGAACTGCCTCTGCATTCTCGTCAACAACGCTGGTATCTCGAGCAACTCTTTCCAGGTCGAGGCCGATTCTGCGCAGGAGATGAAGGAGAACCTCTTCGACAACAAGGATGCTACATTCGAGGACTGGAACTCGACGTACAACACCAACGTTACTGGCTTGTACTTCACCACCGCTGCTTTCTTGCCGCTTTTGCAGAAGAGCAGTGAGAAGCATCAAGGCTGGAGTTCGACAGTCATCAACATCAGCTCCATCAGCGGTCTTATCCAGAAGTCTCAGCACCATTTTGCCTACAACGCCTCCAAGGGTGCAGCCGTGCATCTCACACGCATGCTCGCCGCCGAGATTGTGAGCAACAAGCTCAAGATCCGCGTCAACGGTATCGCCCCTGGTGTCTTCCCCTCTGAGATGACCACCGATGGCAGCGATGAGGCGCAGAAGAGCTTCATCCCCAAAGAGAAGTATGCTGAGAAGGTTCCCGCTGGACGGGCTGGCAAGGACCAGGATATGGCTGCTACAGTGCTGTTCTTTGCGACGAACCAGTACCTGGTGGGACAGACTGTTGCTATTGATGGTGGTTACACTATTGCCGCTGGTCAGTAAATTTGATGGAGGGACAAAAGCTGTACTACAGAGGGACATGACATAATGAATCAACCGTAATGATTGGCAAACACGACTTCAATTCGTCTTGGTGATGATTCCATGGCTTATACTGAGTTCTGTACTTGTTTTCCAGTTACAGGTGGCAGAGCAGTTGGAAGTGAAGACCTTGTTTGTATCAACATGTCTCTCTGGCATGAGGTTTACTTTAGTATAAGTTACAACACGGACAAGACATTAAGATCATTGACTCCACAGCAATTCGCAGAGAGTGTCAATCGCTGAGGGTGAAACGAGTGATAGCGTCAATCAATCTTCTGGAGTCACTCACAGGTCAACACCGTGTTATATACCCAAAAGGCAATTGCTGACGTTGATTAATGATCCTTTTCAGTCAAGCTCCAACGGGCGCCGCCCACTCACTCAAACAGATCGTCACCACAGACAAAAAGAAGACAACAATACAAACAACTTATAGATACACAACTTATAGATACAGATGTCAAAAATGCAAAAGAGAAACTCCGGTAC
>JABEEM010002615.1:0-12775 GCA_013363185.1 Fusarium secorum | reverse complement strand
ACTTGAGCACTGATGCTGGTCAATGATTTTCATAACATATCGAGACGGGCAATAGCCGAAGAACGCGGCAACATCTAACCGATCAGTCAATCCAGTGCTCACTGAGACCAGGGAAACAACATGTGATATGCAATCTCGTTATCGTGCATACAATTTCAACACTGCAGTAGTGTCTTCGCTCATATCCATCTCAACTGACTCGAACCCCTGCCGGCTAAATATGGAAGAAACAAACAAACGTCAAAGCCCTTCACCGTCACCACCAACCTACGGTAGAACCTCATGAAACGTCTGAGCGGCGATCGGATTGACACTACGGAGTAGGTCATGGCTCAAACCCCTGGACCCGAGTTGACCGAGCGAGCTCTGTCGTACTGACCAGCATCAGTGCTCAAGTTCCTGTCACTCATGACTCTTGGTCGTGAGAACTCAACTCAGCTTAAAAGGAAGCTCATCGCCGGCTTCAATGTCTTGTTTCTTTTCCAGCATCAACAGTCGTTCTATCTGGTCTTTTCCTATTATCTCTCTTTTCTTTTTTATTTCCTTATTACTTTCGTTTCTGAGTTTCTCTTAGTCACTCGCTACTATTATCAACCACTCTCGCTTTACAAGCTCAAACAACTACAACAACAACTACTACAAATCTTTATTTTTTTATTATCATCATTCCAACACTCGTTTAACGCTATGCGTTTCTCTGCTGGACTCATCCCTGCCTTGGGAGCTCTTGCTTCGCTGGGCGAAGCAACTCCTACTTTCCTCGGTGGTGGAGCATCAGGCTCTGCTGGCGGCGAGATCTCAGGTGGTGCTGATGCCCATCTCGGAGCTGGAGCTGGCGGCAGTGCTGGTGCTGGTGCAGGAGCCGGTGCTGGTGGTCACCTCGGCGGTAGCCTCAGCGGTGGAGCTTCCGGTCATATCGGAGGCGAAGCTGGAGGTGAGGCCGGAGCTGGAGCTGGTGCTGGTGCCGGCGGAAAGGTCGGTGCTGGCGCTGGTGGCAAGATCGGCGGTGAAATCGGTGGTGAGGTAGGCGGCAAGATTGGTGGAGGTGCTGGCGCTGGTGCCGGTGCAGGAGCTGGTGCCGGTGCTGGCGGAAGTGCTGGCGGAAGTGCTGGCGGCAAGATCGGTGGCAAGATCGGTGGCAAGATCGGTGGCAGCATTGGCGGCGGCGCTGAAGGTCACCTCGGAGGTGGCGCTGAAGGCGGTGCCGGTGCTGGAGCTGGTGGAAAGGTCGGTGCTGGCGCTGGCGGCAAGGTTGGTGGTGAAATCGGTGGCGAGGTTGGCGGTAAGATCGGAGGAGGTGCTGGCGGCAAGATCGGCGGAGGAGCTGGTGCCGGTGCTGGAGCTGGCGCTGGTGGCAGCGCTGGTGGTCACCTTGAGGGCGATATCAAGGGTGGCGCTGGTGGTAAGATTGGAGGTGGTGTTGGAGGTAAGATCGGAGCTGGCGCTGGTCTTGGTGCTGGCCTCGGTCTCGGTGGTCTTCTCGGTGGTGGTATCGAGTGGAACGCCGGCGGTGGTGCTGACTGGCACACTGGTACTTCCTGCAGCATCGGAAACGCCTGGAAGGATCACATCCTCTTCCAGGGCATCTGCGCTCCCGAGACCTCGACTACTCCCGCTGTCAACCTCGGCCTGAACCTTCCCAGCTGCCAGATCACTGGTGACATCGGCTTCGCTTGCGGTGCTGACTTCCTCACTACTCCCAATGTTCGTGTTGGTCTCGGTGGCATCTCTGCTTACATCGAGATCGATCTCTCTGCTTCCGCTGCCGTCCACCAGTCCGTCGAACTCTTCACTGCTCCCAAGCTTGGTATTGCTATCCCCGGTCTTGACGCTGAGCTGAAGGCTGCCATTGAGGCTGCCATCGCCATCGATCTCGTTGTCGGCTGTGGTAAGGCTATCGATCTCTCTGCTGGTGTCTACGTCAAGTTCCCCGAGTCTGCCTACGTCGATATCTCCCTGCTCACCAAGGAGGTCATTCACGCGTCTCTTGAGGGTCTCGTCACCAAGGCTCTCCCCGTTGGCGTCGGTGCCGATGTCGAGCTTGGTGCTGGTATCGATCTTCAGCTTGGTCTCCGTCTTCGTTCTGAGCTCAGCATTGGCGGCGGTCTCGAGATCCCTGTTCTCGGTCTCGGTGGCAAGGCTGGCGCTGATGTTGGCTTCGGTGCTGGTGTCTGGTTCTCTCTCTTCGACTACACTGCTACCATTGGCGGCGGTGCCGGTGCCAGTGCTGGTATTGATGTCACTGGTGAGTTTGGCTGCAACCTTGGTCTCGCCATCGACAAGAAGTTCGACTTCAGCGGCGGTCTCTTCGGTCTCATCCCCAACCTTTCCGTCGGTCTCGCCAAGGGTATCAAGTCTACCTTCTCCCAGAAGACCCGTGGTACTTGCGGCAGCTTCATCGGTCACTTCAAGAAGGGTGGCTTTATCGGCGGTCCTACAATCTCTGCTTCTGGTGCTATCACTGCTACTGGTGGCGCTTCTGCCGACATCACCATCCCCGCTGGCGTTACCCACTCTGTTGAGTTCTCTGGCTCCATTGGTGTCCCTGATGTTTCTGCCTCTGTCGACATCCCTGGTGCTTCCGGTGACCTCACTGGCTCTGACTCTCTCCCCGTCGCTACCACTGGTGCTGAGATCCCCTCCGACTCTGCCTCATACGAGGCCCCCGCTGTTACTGCCTCTGGTGATGTGACCGGCTCTGCCGAGTTCCCTGTCGCGACTGATTCTGTTGAGGTTCCTGCTGGCTCTGCTTCTGGCGATCTCACTGTCTCTGGTGCCATCCCCACTGGCCCTGAGGGCGTTCCCACTCACACCATCCCTGCCGGCGGCGATGTCACTGCCATCTTCGGTACTCACACCGCTGGTGCCACTGTCACTGTCTCTGGTTCCGAGGGCTTCACTACTTACATCTCTGGCTCTACTGGTTTCACTACCGTTGTGTCTGGCTCTGAGGGTTACACCACTGTTCTCTCCGGCTCTGAGGGTGACTTCTCTACCGTTGTCTCCGGATCTGCTGGCTTCACCACTGTCGTCTCTGGCTCTGAGGGTTTCACCACTGTCGTTTCCGGATCCGAGGGCTACACCACTGTCGTTCCCGGGGACTCCCCTACCGCCACTGGTGGTTCAGACTACAACCTTCCCTCCGCTCCCGCTGGTGGCAACACTGGTGCTACTTCTGCTGGCAACGTTCCCGCTGAGTCTGGCAGCCTCCCTGCCAGCACTGGATCCGCTGACTCCGACAAGCCTGCTGTCACCACTGGCTCTGGATCTGATGCTGAGGAGACCTCTGCCCCTGCTGTCACTGCCGCTCCCGATGCTTCTGGCATGATCACCAGCACCATTCGTGAGACCCACGTCTACACCATCACCTCTTGTGCCGCCTCCGTCATCAACTGCCCTGCTTCTTACACTCAGAAGATTGTCACCCAGACTGTCATCGAGCGCACCACTGTCTGCCCTGCCACTGCCACTGCTGTCCCTGTGGCTCCCGTCGAGGGCGGCAACGGTTCCAACCAGGGCGGTGACTCCAAGCCTGGTGAGGGTTCTGACAACGGTAACAACGGCTCTGCTCCCGCTCCTACCTCTCCTCCCGATGCTGCTAAGACCACCATCGACCTTGTCACCATCACCCAGGACGTCACCACCATCGTTCCTTGCACCAAGTTCGTCACCAGCACCTTCGTTGCTCCTACCACTGTCCACGCCCCTGCTGCTCCCACTGTCACCATCATCCAGGGACACACTGGCCAGGCTCCTCAGCCTACCGGTACCCAGCAGCCCAGTGCCTTCACAACCCTCACCCGAGTCCCGGCCACTGCCACCGACTCTGGTGCCTCACCCACTGAGGGCTCTGAGCAGCCTGCCAACCCTCAGGCCCCTGGTAACACTGGCCCTGGTGCCCAGCCTACCTACAACGTTCCCTCAAACGGAACCATCCCCGGAGGCAAGCCCTCCCCAACTGACCAAGTTCCCGTTGTTGCTGGAGCTTCTCTCGTCAGTGCTGGATCTATGCTCCTCGCACTTCCTATGGCCCTTGCCTTTGTCATGTAAATAGCTTAATACCGAAAGCCCTTTGACTTTCAACAGATAGAACGTAATTCATATGACTTGAAAAGTTTCTTTTTATTCTTCGAGATCCTTTCACCTTTTGACTCTTGTGACTACTTACCTTTGACATCTTTGCCTTTGGTCATTGAATAGTCTCTTCGCTTCTAGCTCCTTTTGGTGTTTCCATGATAGCCTTCTGTGACATGCGTCAAGTTGTTTGACAAGTTGATTGATCTTTGAAATCATCTTCTATTCGACCAATACTGCCTATCTGCCCAAGATCTTGTTGTTCTCACGTGGTCTATTGCAAGCTCGCCATGGGCAATGAACTGGATCTCCGATGTCTATCTGCACAAAAGTGTTATGAAATAACTTATCTGGCTGGCTGGCTATACAGTGAAACAAAACATGCTTTGACAGCGAGGCCTGGTCGCGTTGTATATGGCAGCCACTGTCCATGCTGAGCCGGACGGATCGACAGTTGACCATCAGTTGCAGACAAATACGTTACACAGCCGAGACAACGCAGTCAGAAACGTGTCTCAGTGACACCGTACGCCAGCCCTCGGAAAGTCTTACTTCCAACAAATAAGCAGTATCACCTAGCATCAAGATAACTATCATGAAGCCTACGAAACCCGGATCAATACCTAGGCCAAGGTGCACTTATAAGCGATGGGAAATGGTCATGGAATACCCAACGGCGCTGCAGCGGCGTCGTTCAAATTAGTAATTTTATGAACTTAGCTAAAAGATTGAAATCATCACCGTAACGCCTTTTTTCGTGTATTGCCCAAACGCTCAAGCCGCCCAATCCGTTCCGTGTATGTTCATCTCGAGGACCTAGCCCTTGACACATGCACCACAGTTTCGTTTTTGACCATGATGCCCCCAACACCCGATGGATGCTCCAAATTAACCGTACTGCCCGGACCAATCACAGTAGCAATGTTTCCATGTCGCTGATCCTCGTGCTCGAACTCTGAATTGAAAGATTCGTTCCCGCTTGGCTCGCTTCTGGCGAGCTCGTGTGTAGAGCTTGACTCGTCCTTCCCTATAGTTCCGAGACGAATTGAGTGCTTTGTTTGACTTCGACCGTAGTTGCTGCCGAAGTTGTTTGATCCGGATCTGATCGATGATACGGGGTTCGTGCAGGTGAAGAGATAGAGGCAGGCTGGTCGGATGATGGGAAGACAGGCTGTAAAGGATTAGTGAGAGGCACAAGGGACTCGAAGTGTAAGACTGACTGGATACTGTAACCAAGTTGACCTCGACCGATGCCCATATGATCACGGGAGCTAATTGCCATGTCATGTCGACTGACTTGTTGTCGAATGATGCTGACACACTAACAATGACGAGACCAGCTACGCAAACCCTGGGGGACGTATTAGCACGAAACCACTAGTGAGAATGCCGAGAGAGATCCTACAGAATACCAAACATGAACATGAAGATAATTGCAATCTTCTGCAGGGTCGGGAGCTGAAGCTTCTGGATCTGGACGATGGGCAGGATCAAGATGCCGACGTCGATTAGAACGTGCGCAAGCACAGTGCCAAAGAAGAAGTCACTGCTCTTGATGGCGCAAGTAAAATGTTCCACCGTTGGATCCCAGAATGCTCGCACGGGGTAACAGTGAAATGTCGTTAGGAATGTCTGAGATAATGTGAGCTTAGGCCTGATGGTCTCTTGAGGCTGCTTACGCGAACGAGAATCCAGAGAATGGAGCAGACCAATAAGACCGAGACAAAGATCTGGATGTTTGCGACACGGAACATGCGCCAGTAGAAGGATAGGATGGAGATCTTTGCGAAGAAGAGGGTGAAGGCGTAGAAGTGTTCCATTATAAAAAGATATTTCTTGGTTTTGTAATTGGCTTCCGTAAAGGTCATGCCCTCTACATCCTTTGCGTGTAATCCGAAGCCATGGTGAATCCCTTGTGAGAAGTCAGCGATTGTCGTTGTCGAGGTCGAGGAGGGGTCGTACAGATAGGCAATACAATGCCCCAGCAAACAGCGGTGACCTTGATGCTGTTAATAATGATCCAAAGTAGTCGGGTGTCCATCAACATACATAGCTTGCACAGGCAAAGTAATCATCCCACCAGAATCGGATCCTCGTAATTCTTCGGCTGGCAATGCGTAGGATAAGAAAGATAGTCGCAGCTGCAAAGGTAATGTACTCGGCTGCCCAAAGATCAGGCTGCCTCGACCGCATTCTGGTATATCTCGTGCAGCGTCAAGAAGTAAAAAGACAATTAAAGTCCCCTCGATTAGCGAAAAGCAAGATGGATGTAGAACTCCCGGGATGATATACGTCTGCCGACCATGTCAATGAGCACCGTCGATCATTTCATGCGGCTAAGTAGCCTTGTGAGGATGCCGTGTGAGACCAAGCCTCGATCCAAGGGGTAGAATGCCCCGACAGAGGGTGAGGTTAAGCCATTGTTGGAAGGTCTAGGCTGCGTTATGCGTGGAAATTGAGAAGCAAAGACCATCTGGGAGGAGGCTAATGGATAAAGAATTGTTGAGCCGTTTACTAAACTTGGCGATCGGAACATGTACAAGCACGTAAAGTGGTAAACAGCCACAATTGACCACGGACCGTTTAACATATTGAAGACGGACGGGGTTGCATCGTTACGGTGAAGGCAAGGCGAGGTGTGCCAAGAAGAGAGGCACTTGTTTCATCTTGGACATTCGTAAGGAAGTCAGACCGGAAATGCCGAGTTATTGTTGGTCATTGAATGCCGACTAACACAAATGCTACTGCAGGTTTTGCAGGTTGGTTGTACTGTACATAGCAGTCAAAGCGTGTCACTAGGATCCAAGCCCCAGGTTCCAGAACAAGGGTTCTCCATGATCTCCCAGCTTATTCATCAGGATTGGGGACATGTCATTTGATAGGGCTCTTAGTAGTGCAACACCCCAGTGAAGCGGCTGATGCGATCCGGCGTTTAGCTTCAAACTCTATTGTGCAACTCGAGTTTGAGCCTTTGAACCGTCCCTCGCCGGTTTCCCATCGTCTCTTCGCCCTAGGTAGATTGTTTCAAATTTCCACCGTTCACTTAGTGTCGATCTTGCCATTGTCGCGTGATTTCGTCTGTGGTTACTGGTCAATTGTTCCGGGTCGAGACTCAACCGACGGTCTGGGCGTTGAGATGCTACCCTTGCCCTGCTCGTGCTGAAGGTTCGCTAGTTTTTGGGCAGCTTACAGGGGCCGGCTTTTTCAGGGCCGAGCGCGCTTGGGGTAATATCGCAGTCACACAGTCCAGTCCGATGACCTGAACGCCTTGCAAAAAGTCTGAAGTGCACTGCCGTGGAAAGGAACGTGTGTCGGCCATTTAACAGAGTTTGAACTTTCGGAGCTCAATAGAAGACTCGGTAGCTTTGTAACGTCCATGACAGGAGTTGTTGTTGGCTTGGATATTCCTCATATCACATTTTCGCTCTCGTTTTTAGAGCAAATGCAGGTTATCGATCCCAAAAAGCAATATTCAGGCATCAAGCCAGAATAGTTTAGGTTCCGAGAACAAATGCCCATGTCTCTGCCCAGGAGCAACGTTGGCCGACGTCAAGGATCAGGCTGGGTCCTGTCGATCATTTCCAGGGCCCATGCTCGGCATCGACACGCGGAGGCGCCGTTCTGTTGCCAATTTATTAACACGGGACGATCAAGAATACGTAGCAGTGCCTGCTCACGGCAACAGACGTTGAACCATTCGGTCCTTTAGCTCCATCGTACAAAAACCCAATCGGAATGAATCGAGGCCAATTATTGACACTATTGATCCTCCTAGCCATGTCCAATTTGAGATCAGACTGGGACACATTATTATCTCAAAGAAATACTGCGTATAGCAAACGTAAACCTTGTACCTAGTGACGCGGAGAACTGCTATCCTACCTCCCTAGCTTCCCCAGTTTCACAACCGAGGTTCGGCATATGACGTTGTCAGATATGACAGGGAATTGTTGAAGATGTTTCGTGTGGAGATTAGGAAATGTTTTATGACAAATGAGAATCAGATAAGGCAATGACCTGCATTTTTTAGCTGAGCCTGTTTGAAAATACATATCGTATTCATTACCGGGTAATGAAATTTCCATCCAACAAGATCTACCTACCAGGTTCGCCATTTAGTAACAGCGAAAGGTTCAGTAGTCAACGATGGTCGCCTTTCTAGCCCGTAAGCTAACATAGCCATGATAACAGCTAATCGTAGTCGCAATTTGCTTACGATGAGGTTTCATGCTCGGTGATCTTCTTAGTCGAAGATTACAAAAACGTTGTTTGTGCGTGGTCAAAAGGGGCAGGGCACACAATCCCCCTCCTCATCGTTACATCAACAAAAACCCTGAATGTGCCAACTGCAACATACTCATCGTGCGCTAAGCAACATTTGACTGCCGCGGTATCCTTTAAACTTTGGCATCGACTCCACAAAGAAGCAGATGCCTGATTCATGACGGGTGTAACGGTGAGGCTATACCCGCGTTTCTCAATTTTCTCGGTCGGTTACAGCTGGCATATGATCAGAAGCCATCCCCTGAGCAAGTAAAAGAATTGGAATGATGATCATTGCTGTTGTTAGGCCATTTAACGATCCATGTGCAGCTGATTTATCTGAGGCTGACGAAAGTTACGTATGGTTCAACGCTTCAAGTTCAAACCACCTGCTGGATACCGTTAGCATCATCAAGATTTTTGTTGAGAATTCCTATACTCTTATCAAAACACTGCGTGACTGAGGAACGCTATCGCGGTGAAGATGCATGTCTCAGACTTTCGAGCAGACTGCAAATCAAAGACCAGGGGAGACCATACCGAGTGGTTCACGGACTGCACTCACGAGCAGCTGATATCGTTTCTTGAAGCTGCTATTGATATACATACCAATCACAACAAGTCCAGTCCGAAACAGACTTTGAACTGAACAGTTCTGTGAAACAGTCACATGCAAAATTTGAGGCGTGTGAGCCTGTACCATGTTCCTATCATCAGTATTGTCAACAATGCTAGGTGTCGAGAGTCTGTTCTCATGACTTGCAGTTAAACCCTCTAGTATTATCTTCTAAAGTTCATATCGAGAGCTTTGATGGACCTCTCAAACCATAAGACAAGACACGAGACCGCCAACGCAGACATCAAAAGATACAGCCGTTCATATCCCATATCAAACCATGAAAGTCAATCCAGGCAAAACTCACCTGAAATTGCAGTTCATGTTACATGAACATTTGGTGGTAATGCTGACTTCTTCTAACCATGATTCAAGTCTGGAACGCATACGAAACTAGAAGTGTTTAATTTTATTTGCGGTGACTGCTTAGTTACCAACTTATCGGACAAAGTGATATGCCTTGGTCTTGAATCCTCAGTCAGACAGCTCGAGTGTGACCTGACCCAAGCCTGATTCGTACTTGACAGTACGACATGTTGGAAGGCACTTGTAGCGAGACTTCGCGCTGATGTCCTCTGGCCCGGCCATGAGCTCACGAGGGAACGTTATGGTAAATTGAAAGCCAAGAATTGGTCCTATAGTGATTTTTTAATTGTTTGGAGGCTTATGCGGGCTGAAAGCTGAAGCTTACCTCGATCTTTGCCCATAACCTCCTTGAATGGATTACGCATTGCCAAAATAGATAAGTTTTCATGCCTCGAAGAAGTAGAATCAACAGCTGAAACTGAACTCATGACCCTCTGATCAATCTAGAACGATTGCGGCTTGCATAGAACTGCAGGCTAACGATTTAGAGGTGCTGGTGTGATGCAAGTCCCAGAACCGGATTAGTGGATTTTTGAGATCAAAAATACTTCTTAGTGCACGTAAACTCGGCTCAGGACAAAGTCACATCTATCTTAAGTTCAAGATCAAATTCGCCTCCTCAGCTCCCATCTTTGCGTCACTGGGAGACTGGTACCCAATTAGACAATGTTCTTCCAAGCCCAGTCCACGAACGGTTATTTAGAGGCACAATAGGCACTCAGCAGGTTTGCCACTAAGACAGCATTTCGCATTAACTATTGTCGATAGATCACCACTTAATCAATAGTCGGCCGAAAAGGGCTCAAGCACAATCTTGGGAACCCAATTGAGGGGTTCAGCTGTTCAGTAGACGTCGTAGCTGGAACATTTGGGTTGGCATGCTGAGACAGATCAACTGGCTCTGGATTGTCTTGTGCTGGTCTGGACCATGAGGCATCTTTTGATCTTTTAGATATAAAACCTGGGTACCGCGAGGGTATTCGAAGAGCCCACTCGTTCAAACTTCTTCCTTGCTATTTCTTGCAATTTGACCTTGGCGTATAGAATCTCCGTAGAAAGTCTCATAACAAGAAATCTTTGAGATCGTTTTCTCCTCTGTACTCCAACCATGCCTGCTCCTCCTCGCCCCAGCCGTGGCAGACTCCCCGCCTTTTCCAAGCAGGACGAGGATCTCTGGAAGGCGTATGCCAAAGCACTCCAGACAAAGCTCTTTAGCAATCTCGACACAAAGAATGAGATCTTCTATGCTGCTCCCATCGGAGTGATGGGCATTCCTGCTGGTGGCAATATCCCTCAGGAAATCACCAACAAAGGGTATACGACATTGGCGATGTTGTCATGCAGCTGGATGGTCTTGTGCTCACTTCTGGAGACAAGAAGTACTCTCAGCGACTTCAAGAGTAAGGCGCCCTTGGCGAAATTAAACTCAACGACGACTAACGTAAACAATAGAGTTCTTGGGGCCGTAAAGCTCGGACAGAATCGAGACATGGGTGTTGAGAAACGATTGAACGACATACAAGCAAAAGTCAGAAGATTGAACACGGAGTATGCAGAGCTGAGCGAGAAAGCGATGGAAAGTTACGTGGCCGACGAATATAAAGACAACATGCCTTTTTGAAAGTGGGTTCCATGGAACGTAAGATGATTGTCCATTCCATCGAACCCTTCATATCCCATAAAATATGTTAACCACCTATCGGGCATACAATACCCGAGTTTTGTCGCTGTATCTCATGAGAGGCAATCCGCTGCTGCGACTGAAGCATCTCTACGTGCTCAGATTGCCGGACCTGGCGCTGATCAACTCAACTGGCGAAGACTGAGGCTGTTCAGCGCCTGTGAACCGGATAAGGCCAATCCTGGTCTCAACATGCCATGTGCCCCAAGCTTTGGCAACATCGTCAATGGTTTTTCTGATCCTCCTCAGGAAAGTGGGAGATTTTTAAGACATACCTATACCATCGAAAACCCTTACAGAGACACTGTTAGTAACTGGAGCAGGGACGCGGGTGGCGAGAACAAGCTGAACTTGACCTTCAACATCAATGATGCAAAGTTAGAGAATTGGGACAAGTTTGGTTTTGTCAATGTCAATGCCAATTCACGCTTCACATATTTCTTCAAGGCGAGCTACACTCGGGATCATCAGATGAAGGAGGATTTCATCACGGCTCAGTAGGCTGGCTCTGAACTCTCAGTGCAACTGTCAGCGGCCGAAGCAGGTGTCTTTACCGTCAAACCAGGTGATTGGGATGTGCCCAACATCATGGAGGAGTACCGAGACTTTCGACCCGAAATAGCTCGTGAGTTTGGTCCTGCGGCCAAAGTCAACCAAGTCATTCTGGCTTACAAGGTCGTCATGAAGCTATCCTTGCAAGCCAATGTCACCGAGCGTGTCTATGATATAACTCGAAAGGCCAAGAATACTGGCGGATCAGTGAGCTTCTTTGGGTTGGAGGTTGAATTTGGGGGCGGAAGTAAGGAAGAGGTCAACATTTCTGGCTCGTCTATTGAAATCCGAAAGGATCTTGGATATCCTGTTCTATTGGGCGCGAAGGGCAAGAAACTTCCAACTCCTCTAACTGGTCGCTAGTTGGATATGTACAAGCACTGAGAGGACTGTCTAATTGGATCGCCATATGCCTGGAGAAAGGTTGCCTATACTATAAACTATGGGCAAGAATGAATAAAATTGATTCTAAAGTGGTTCTATAGCATAGTATCTGTCTGACATTGGACAGATTAGGTAACAGATTTTGTCCTATCTTAGTACTCTCGCCAGTGACGTGATTCGCTGACTCAGGATCACGCATTGACAAATGAGTCAATCAGCAAATGCTGCAGATAGAAAACAGACTGACCTTGAGCTAGTCAAAAACAAAATTACCCCAAAAGGTTTCAGTTAGCGGCGACCACATGGAGGAGCAAGACCACCTTCAGCAGCTCGAGAACACGGCATTTGCCTGCTCATCTCTCATACGTTTGAGCGGTGGTAGCGCCAACTATGTCTATCGAGGCATTCTTATCCATGCCTTGCCCACCAGGGGCGATGCTTGGGATGTGGAGAGTGTTATTGTGAAACATTCACTTGGTCATGTACCAGGAAATGCTGGGTTCAAACTCGACTTGTCACGCTGCGTATGTCCACATCTGAATCAGCCTCCTTGACCATCAAGCCAAAGAGCCGATGATCATAAAAGCTAGATAATGGCTGCCCACTGACCTCATTCTCTATGCAGTCTATCGAGAATACCGCACTAGAGTGCTTGAATCAGTCATCGCTGGTGACTATAAAGGTCAAGGTCCCTGTTACTTATTTTCTGGATCTCAATGCTCAAAGAGGCATTGCGGTACAACAAGACTTCCGCCATTCGACGGACATAGCATCTATTATGCGCTCAACAGAGCTGAGTGGCTCGTGGACGCAATCTCAGGCAGTGTGTCCATCAACCA
>JABEEM010002606.1:0-15586 GCA_013363185.1 Fusarium secorum | reverse complement strand
GCTATGATAGTTGCACCTGGTCATCCCGCTGACGGGTAACAGGCTCGACAGGACGCGCTTTTGAGCCGATGATATGCTGGATAGTGTTCTGTTCTGTAATTTGCGAAAGCTTTACGTAGATTTTAGCACTAGAGACTCTAGCTCAGCACGTCCTGTGCCCCAATAGGGGACTTTACGGGCCTCACGGCCCCCGGACGAAAAATATACATACATACATACATACATGCTCCACACAGAGATCTCCCCTTTTCCACATTCAGGCATGGCTCTGAACAGAACCCAAGAGCGAGGCAACGCTCTTTTGCGTTGCTTAAAACAGTTCGTCAGCCGCTGTCCTTACTGAGGTACTCCCTAAATGCTCACAGACTGTTTGACCACGGCACATATTCAGATTTGACGATTGTATGCGGCGATGATCATCACAAAGTGCACAAAGCCATCGTTTGCCCACGCTCCGAATTCTTCGCCAGCGCCTGCAATGGCCCGTTCCAGGTATAACTATCACACGAGACTGTGGCAATGCTAATCTCAAATGCAATATTAGGAGGGCGAGTCTGGCCTCATCCATCTCCCCGAGGATGATCCCTTCGCGGTAAAGGCGATACTACACTACTTTTATCATCTAGACTATCCTTTCATGGCCGTGCCAGTCATAGATGCGGACGAAGCTGCTATGTCGCAACCCTTTACGTTTCGCTGCGCATACCAACCCAACGAATTTACACAAATAGATCCTGCAACAGGTCCTGGCCGCGCGCCGCTTTCCAAGAAGGAAAAGAAGAAGATGAAGGAGCCAAGGTGCGCTCAACCGTCTTCACAAAGGCCTGAATCGGTTCCATCGACTCCAAATCTCTGTCTACATGCCAAGGTCTATGCGTTAGGAGAGAAGTACGGCATCGAGGACCTCAAAGGATTGGCCCTCGATAAATTCCACGCCGAAGCTGAGCATCATTGGCAGAGTGATGATTTCCTGCACGCTATCCAAGAGGTCTACAAGTCAACAATAGATGAGGATCGCCCTCCGCGGGATATCGTAGTGGATATCGTTGATGCGCATCCGGAACTTTTGGATCAGCCAAGATGGCAAGAGTCAATTAAGGATCTTGGTCGTTGTTTCGATCTACTGATGCGTTCCCGTTGCAGGCGACCTGTGTCGCAGCCAGCCTCTAGGCTACTCGGTGAGATCTAAATCGACAGTGGCTGTTAAAGAGCATATATATGTATCATAAACTTGATGTGAATAGCAATAAACTATAAACAACTGCATAGCGACACTTCATGCTAGCGCATTTGCCCTGCTTATCCACTTGCTCTTTGATGTTGAACTGTCGAACATCCCGCCCCTTTTGTGGTTTTTCAGGCGTGCATGTCACGCCTTCGCCAACACCGAGCGCTGTGTAGGCCTACAGCAGACACGCTAAAATTATGGAATTAACCGCTCCAGATGGCGAATCAAATAGAGACGGCTAAATTTATCTAGGTATTCCCAGGCATTGTAGCGACAAAAGTCGCCAGCTCTTGGTGACCCATAGATGACACATTCATTGCTTAGATTGCCAGGCATCATCGTGTTAGGAGCAAAAGTTCCATCTAAGATCAAGTATAATTTATTGCGTTATTCCTCTCCAGGCTCCGCCTCAGAGCCTCCTCTGGGCTCTGATAATGGGTTCCCTATTAGCACCGGCCATTCTGGACTACATTCCTGCCGCTGCTCCCGTCCCTTCACTGACCTTTGACTGTTCCTTTGGCGTGCAACATCCGCGGCTGTCGCTAGCACAGGTAACGGGAAGCTTTCATTCTGTCATACTCTGTTAGTCACAGTAAGCATATTGTGTCAGTGAGACTGACTTTTTCCTCGTTAGACAGCGGTAACGCTTTGTCAGTAGACTTAAACTCATACTTTTCGCCCTTGCGGCGTATACAGATATATACTTCGGCGTCATAAACCTGGTGGATAATGAGGCCGTTATTCTTAAGTGTGCCCCATTTTTTCTTGTTCTCATTACTCCGGTCTCTCTTTCTCACGCGCATGTTCTCAATGACCGCCATTGTTATCGCGACGAGGGAAAGTTGATAGAACAATCAGCTAGGGACAGGATACATATAGCAATCCTTCTCTGGTCCATTTCCAGCAACCGCAGGGGTGACAATTTTGCTTTCGAGTTTTGTGTATTTAGGAAGCTGTTTTTGGCTTCCCTGCGATGATGCTGGCCAGCGATCTGCTTCTTGTTTTAGGGTAGATGCACGCCCCGCCAGAGGAGTGCATTTCGACAACATGAGAAAATGAGATGCTATAATCGGGTTCATAGCTAAGTATACACCATCGGGGCGCTATATATAGGTCATCTTTGTAAAAAGGACTGGTTTTGGCTCCTCGCTCTGCTTTGTGCACGGCATGGAAGCCGTTCTTAGCCTCTTGTTGTCCTATGCTGTTGTGCACCTTGAAACAAAGCGCAGCTGTGACAAACCTTGCCATACCATAGGGGCACAGGACAATTACAGGCTTTAATTCCCAATAAGGCGACGCAGGCCACGTTATTCAACATGGGACACACACAAAAAATTAATAAAAAATAATAGGAATATTACACTGGTAGAATTGCGTCAGTGGGACATGTTATTAATATAAGGGGGTGGCGTATATCGTGTAGCTGCACGCCAGAAATAAGGCACCAGCGTTTGATCTAACCAAGCCCCTGTATCCAGGTACAGGTGCGCTGGGGCTCTGGTGTTAGCCCCCATGCTCCGGCACGTATGCACTAGCACATGTTTGCTAGTGCATCTAAACTGGCGCAAACATGCCTGGGCCTCCTAACTACCAGCACGGATGCGGTGGCCCATAGGGCGTCCTGGTGCATACAGTACAGCCCGCGACCTACGCCAGTCCGCTTGTACGAGCGTATGTCGTAGGCTGGCTTATGTATTCTGGTGCGTTTACTGTATGTATCGCGCAGATGAGCTTTCCCATTTCCCTTCATCAATATACCAAGGTTTAGAGCTCAGTCCAGATCCTTCTTGGTTCAAAACGTCTGTTCTGAACTTGTTGTTTGCATTCTCGCATGTTTGACATCCAGGTGGCTTTAAATGAGGAACCCCCGCGATAAAATCCAGGGAGCGATAGCGCCAAAGCTAGATAAAGACCAACTTGGGAGCTTGACCGCCAACCAAATTCCGACAAAAGTGGATCTCTTCTCCCAGGAGGCGGCCATCTTAGCAGATTATCTAGTCTCCCACAGCACGCTCAGATAGTGTACAAGGGTATGGGTACTTACCTCAATACTCGTCATATGATAGCAGCCCAAGAATCAAGCCTTGAACGGAAAGGCTATTTTAGGATTGACCAGAAGGTCCTGCATTTATGAACACCCCGCGATCGATGTGCTGTATCTTGAGTTGCTCTGACCAGATTAGCTCAGGAACCACTCTTTAGGCCACGGAATTGACTGTCAATCCGACTACAACACAACAGGCCCCAGTTTAGGGCCTCGCAGTATACCAACCCAGGTTATGAGATAGTACATTGTGTCCTGGACCAGCTTTTAGGATAGCACATAATATCATAGCACAGCCCCTGGCATAGTACACCCAGCATCATAGGATACGCATTATTACAGTATATAGCACATTCATTATCACAGTATGTTTGATGCCCCAGAGCACGCCCATTAGACCCCGACCCTACTGTATCAGGCTCGCTCGCAAGGACTGCGCCTCAACAGCAAAGACGTCCTTCTCATGCTTCCTTGGCGCCCATTTCCTCTTCCGATTTCTACCATTGACGTTGATGGGCCCAAGAGGTTTTCGGTCATGGAACTCTGCCAGCATCAAATCCACGATCATACATCTCCCAGTGCGTTGATCGTAGAGCACGTTCCGTGGCTCTGCATCGTGGTGGAGGACCCCATGCTGATGCAATCGACCGAGTGCGGCGAGAATCTCGTTGGCGACGTCTGCATTGACTTTTCCCAAATCTTTCAAGACTGGTCGCCCACCGTAGCTGAGGAACATGAAGTCTTCATACACGCCGCTATCGTAGTAATAGGGCTTGACGAGGTTAATGATGCCGAGACAGACCGGAACAAACTTGCCCTGGAGGTCTTGAAGATAATTGTACACCTTGTTTTCGTAGCGTAGATGCTCGGTATCCATGGCCTCTACTCCTTTCGCCACAAGTGTGTAGCCATGCGACGAGAGACAGAATTTGAAGAGGGATCCCCGTGATCCAGACAGGTAGAGTGGCACGCAATTGGCATCCTTTCCGCGATCAACTGCTAGTTGGTCCCGCGCCAGACGAAGAAACTCGTGCAGGTTGATGTGCATATTGCCATGATTCGCCAAGTTAGGGCATTCCTCATCCATTGGGCCGCCAAACGCGAGCCCACGAAGACACTCGTGCGTGCAATACAGTCGATGTTGGATGTTTGGCCGCACGTTGGTGCCCTTTTGCGAGGCTGCACTTCCATCATGCTCCTGCATCTCACTCGGCCCGACATCTGTTGATGTGGTGGTCAAGGCACCTCCGCGACTAACGCCTGGGTTTGGCGTTGGGCAAGGGCTCTCGTCGTCATCGTCGTCGCTGTCGTCACCGCTTGGCTGCTGCGCCCCGTCCTGGGGTGGCAAGCATCGGGAGCGTGTCCAGATCGGGGAGCGTGCAAACCCTTTCCACCGTTGCGCCTTGTAAGGAGTCTCGCGTCGCGGCTTCCGATCTGTTGCCGGGATGCTCCGCAATACATCCTCGTACTCCACAGCCCATGTATCGAGATGCTCAGCAGCGTCATGCCAGGCTTGACAGGGCGGCGGTGATCGGATGGCCTGAAGCACAAAGGCAAAGGCTTGCGCAACAGCAGTACGATGGAGTCGAGTCTCGTCATCATCTTGGACGTCTAGGCTTGGCACGCAGACGGAGTAGTAAACGCAGGAAGGGTCGTCAGGGATGTGGAGGAAAACATATGTCTCTCCGGTGTCGATGTACCCATACTGGATGCCTTTACCTATCATGTAGGAGTAGAGCTGGGTCACGACGGCAGTAGCAAGTCGCCTCGCTGCGAATTCATATCCCTCACCCTCCTGGTTAATCACATCACGATCCGGCTGGATCTCTGAGACCAGCCCTGTGACGATCTCGTCGCGTCTCAACTTATGTGGCGCTTTATACTCGATCGCGACGACGGGGACATTTTGATCGTCAGAGGCCCGGTATATGCAGAACTGATCTCCTCGGTTGCCCTTCCCTCGTGCTTTTCGACGTTGTCGAGTCATTCGGCTGGGTGGTCTGGAGCCAATCGACACTTGCTCCATCGATTCGGAAAGGGAGTCATCGGTAATACCGAGGTTCGTGTGGCTTTCAAAAGTCACTGTTCCGTCGAGGCCGAGATGACTCCTCAGCGATGAATCGTTGTATGTCGCGTCCATCAGCTTCTGGACTGCATTTTCCACGACGTCTCGCTCGCTATTTCGGAGTCCAATCTCGCTGCTGATCGGGCGAAGCAGGGATCTCACGTAATCCAGCTGGTGTCGGGATGGAAAGGCGGGTCGGGAAGAAAACGAGGGACTTAACGAAAGCTGATCCCAGACTTTTTCTTGTTCTCTTGCGAATGTAGCCCACGGTATAATTCGTCGAGGATAAATTCGGCCGGTCGGGTTCGTCGTGTCCCCTTGTGTCGTCAAGGAACGTTCGGTTATTATTTCAATAGCAAGGCTGAGCGAATGGCATGTTTCGAGATATTGTTGGAGTGTTAATGGTCGCGATGCCTCTGCGCGTTCCTCGGCTTCTTCGCGTCGGCGTTGCTCTTCTTCGCGTCGGCGCTGTTCTTCTTCTCGTTGGTGTTGTTCCTCGAGGGCGCGCCCTTCGGCAACTTCACGTCGTCGTTGTTCCTCTTCTCGTAGGCGTTGCTCCTCTTCGCGCAGGCGGTGCGCTTCCCGTAGCTGCTCCTGCAGCCTCTCAAGTTCTCCCATGGAGGCTGATAGATTTGCGCGAGGGGGAGCGGGCGATCGGCGTCGAGAATTGGTTTGTTGTGAGACGCTGGATAAGGGAAAACCGTCGGGATAACAAAATACGTCCCTGCCCAGAGAACGATGTTATCATAAGTGGGTCAGTCTACACAGCCACATCGACGTCCGAAGTTTGGGGCTTACCCAAGTCCTCTCATGTGGGCCAACCCCGCGAAAGGATCACGTACAAGTCGCGTCCCTCAGCCTAGGGCCGAAAACTGGTCTAGTGTCTAGGCTGCCCAATCATTGTCAACGTTTTTGCTATAATTAGGTACACTCAAAATGACGTGGCCTCTATGATTACTTGCAAAGCGAGAAAGGCATGGGCCCATGTAGCTAGGCGCAGCTTGCAAGGCCAATGAGAATGCTGGGTTGTGGGATGCACAGCTGCCATATTATGGTTGATGACGTTAATGCTGTGTAATGATTGTTCCTTGTTTTTAGTGCGGGGATAACCTTGAGTTGAGGGCAAACGATAAGAAAGTGGAATAGTGGGTACGCGGGTAATATCCGGTTTAGTATCATCTAAAGGGGCTACTTGTTCGCGGCTTGAAACATTCGACCTTTCAGATCTTGGATGTATAATTGCTAGCTGCCTCCTGACCGAGCACAGCTCTCGGATTGAGTCAACACATTCCCGCTGAGGTTGCCTCTGTCTCTTCCTTCTTCCTGCGAACGTTTGCGAAAAGAGTTCTTCTGCCGCATGCTCCACTCCTCAATGCTGGAAATCCGATACGCGTCGAAATGCAGAAACTTGCGCCAAGCCTACGATGGACATCGTACGACGGATGGAAATACAACGGCATGGAAGACAGGTTGAAGGCATTGGTGACGAAGCTAGATATGGGGGTACTTCAACACCATGCTGAGCTCGTTAAAGGCCAGAAAGTCAGCATGAGCGAGCCATTCTCTGCTGGGCAGTACTGGGTTTGCTTCGAGCTGATTGCTGAAGATGGTAGCCTAGTCATTGCCCGTGTTCGTTTGCCTCGACATCCCCTTGCTTTGTCAAGTGTGAGCGAAGAAGACGAACAGTATGCCATTGCATGCGAAATATCCACGATGCATTTCGTGAAGCAGAGACTCCCGAAGTTGGCGGTGCCTTGTGTATACGCCTACGAAGGCCCTGGATCACAACTCGCGCTCGATGCTGGTGCTGCATACATGCTCATAGAAGGATTTTACGGCAACACACTACAAGATGTTGTGCCTGATCTTTGTAGTTTATCGGTGAGTGGGTTTCCTCAACGACCTTCACAGTTCTAAGTCGTTCTAGGCATCGAAGCTGGAGCATGTTATGGCCCAGTGGACAACAATTCAATCATCGTTGGCAACCCTGACGTACTCTCAAATTGGATCGATCTCCGCTATTACCGAAACTGGAGAGCCCGTCATTGGTAAGCTATCTTCGGCTGCCACCGAGGGTCTTATTTCGCAAGGACCTTTCCAAAGCGCTGTTGATTACTTTACTGCTCTTGGAGAAGCGGCCTTGCGTCGGGCGTACGCAGATAGCGGCACTCATAATTCGTCGCACTTCCGCAAGCTTGGCGCGCTCCTCTTTCTTGATATTGTGCAATCTACGCCATTATTCAAAGTCCACCACACACAGTATCCCCTCAATCATATGGACCTCGGTACGCAGAACGTTCTAGTCGACGATGATCTCAACTTCCTAGCCGTTATCGATTGGGAGTTTGCCCAAACTGCACCATGGCAGGTAAACCACTACCCGATGCCCTTCCCACTATTATGGTCGGATGAGCGGATCAAGAACATCCTGAACAACCCTGACCACCTTGCATACAAGAATGTGTCACGACAGGCTGCTGCTAGGAAATTGTATTGCAGGAAGTTTGACGAGGCTGCGGCTAATCTGGCCCAGGACGGCCTATCCCTCAGTGATAGTTACCCAGAAGTGTTAGAAGGGGCGGCGTCGAGGATTTATGCTTGTTTCTGCAAAGTAGGGGACGTACCGGAGCAGGATGAAGGCCTTGTGAACGAAATGGCGCGCCTGGCGTTTGGGTTTGATGCTGAGAGAACGAAACAATATCTGGAATATTTACTATACAAGCAAAGATGACGAATACCTTCGAAGAGTCGCATGTCCTTTCTGGACTTCGTTTTGCTGCCAAACATCTAATCCTGACCCTCTGTCTCAAAGTATACTCCCACTTTACCAGTCTGTAGTTCCATCACCATTTCATTCGCGTTGTCGTTCTGGGGAGGGATGAGTTTCGGCCAACTTCGTAGCTGATATGATGGGGCGAAAGAGCAGGTGATCGGAGATCCGTGATCCGTTTCGAAGGCAACTCGCGCGTCTAGAATGACTCTGTGATTATTAGCCACTGTCTTGAAGTGGAGTGGTACACTGACAATCCGCCGATTTGGAAGTCGAGCAGTACAGGCTCGCAGCCTGCACGTTCTAATTTTGCGGACGCGACTTCCCACATGCGATTTGCGGCGCGAACACTCCCCAACGTCTCACGGGGTATTCTGTGGGATCCACGCCAATAGATTCCTCGGCAACCATCTTTCCACAGCTGGACAACGAAGACGTCCGCCTTCGCACCGCCCCTCCTGAGCTGAAAGACGTGGCCTCGGTCCTCTTGGATTCTCCGGTAATCCCCAAGCGCGCACCATTCGAAGGATTCCTCGAGAACCGAACGAATGCACTATAAATTCTTTAGGAAAAATGGATAAAGAGCCATTTTTGGAGCTGGTTCACCTCGTTATTGCGTACGTTGTCGCGGTAGAATTGCAGGCCTGCCATAGATGTTGTCGAGAATTGCTGTTTATTCTCCTCCATGTCCAAGATACGGCGGCCAACTATGGAGTCCTGTATGTGATAAAAGCCATTCTCTGCGATCGCCTTAATTGCGTCTTCCAGTGCAAACGTAGTTGATGCCATCGAGCCGGTTGCTCGGTCCGAGCGACAAATATCGCGAGGCTGCGGGTGAAGTCGAAAAACAGAGGGGAAGATGGATGGGTACCTGGATGAGGGGTAAAAGCATGCATCACACTTTTGTGAGAACCCATGCCAACTTGCCCCACACAGTGTCTTCCCCTGCCCCTGCACACATATAGAGCTGTCGACGTTGGATTCACCAAAACGTGAAAATGCGAGCCACCCTTGCTTCGGGATTAGGCAACAGAGAGGACACCAACCAAGTATAAAACCACTCGTTCTCGGCATGCAAGATCTTGGTTCTCCTTTCAAATACCTAATACTATTCGTCTTCCCTCAATATACCGGACTCCGGGATCAGTACTGAAAATCATCTTGAAAAATCATCTGTCTTCCTACCTTCACTTGCTTTAGGGACTCTCCGCGAACATGCCTTCTTCCAACAACCAAGTTCAGTGCTCGCAATGCGGCGCTGTTTACGGTCAGGGCCAGGCACATACCTGCCCCAAGTGAAGGACCGCTGTAGAATGAGGTATGCTAAAGATATAGTTTCTTGGTCAATAACTGATTTCAGGCAGCAGGATTGGCGATCAATTTGGCAAAGAGACTTGACAATAATATCTCCTGGCAGATTACATGGTTTCGTTCGCTTTTGGTGAGGGAAGGGAAAGCTGAGTAGAAGATTTCGTAGCAGTTGTTCATCGCCAATAATCAAAACCCTGGCACCGACGGCAGGAACCTTTTTTGAGTCTTATATTTCTTGATCCTTTCGTAATCATCATTCTTTATTTGTTCTTGCACTATCTGCAAAAGTGGGCACGAAAGACACTTCTGAAGGAACATCAAGTGGTACTGGCCGCTCGTTAATAGGCATGCGGGCAGGCGTAGAAGCCGATTTCCAGTTGCTATCAGATGCTGCAACAGGACCCGCTTGGGCAAACGCCCAATCTCCTAGTGTAGACGTATTGTTTGTTGTTTGGGGGTCCGGAGTAGCGAATGCCCATTCGCCTAGGGGATATTCGTTTGATTCCGAATCCGTGGTTGTGATGGCAAATGCCCATTCACCCAAACCCCAGTCCACGTTTGCTGTGACTCCCATTGTTGCGGCCTCGAGAGACCAATCTTCCCCAATCATGCTGCTAGAGGTGTACAGTAATACATTAGTATTTGAATCTGGAATCGAGGTCTTCTGTGCAAGCACATGGTCAATTACGCACGAAGTTGAGATCATTTCGCGTTGTGGTTCCGTTGGCGCGTTAGTCGTAGTCATCGTATCAACCGTTCTTTTTGTTGCCGCCGAATCACTATGTCGGCAGGATGGTCCCGGGTATAGGTTGGTATCGTGGGCGGAAACAGGAGCCTTCTCCTCCGCCTTCTTCTTCTTCTGCACCTGCTCTGAAACAGGAGAAATTTGACCTCGTTTCCTAGCGCTACGCCGATCCTGCCAGCGGTCCAAATCTTTGCTGACAGTTGCATTGAAATTGACAATCCTTTGCTCCATGAAAATGCTCTTCGGATCGTCAGGGCTGCTCTCATGATGATGCCTGTTATATCGGTGAACCTTCACGATAGGGTTGAAACAGAATGGACACGTCTCATAACAATCGACATCTAGGGGTTGGGTTTAGTAACGTGCTCACGGATTCACGGGCAACGTACGCGTTTGGAAGTGTCGCGCGAGATTTCCTCTGGATGTATACGGATCGTTGCGGCTACAAGGCCTGTAAGGACATGTGAGCGGATCCGATGGAGAATGAGATGCCGATTCATCATCATCTTGCTCTTCGCTGTTGGGCTTCTCCAGATGCATCCGACAGCGCTCCAATTCTGCAAGAAGCAACCGCTCACGAGCCTATTCCATTTAGTTACGAGTGCCAAAGTAAAATCTTTAGGTATCACTGACTCTGTAATTCTCAATGTGATCCAGAAGGTGTTGGTTAGAACTGAACCTCACGAAACAAGTCTGACACTGAAGGTGTTGTTTGTACTCGTTTGCCATTGCTGAAAAGCGATCGGGACTGAAGAGAATAGATGAATGATTTGATTCGGAGCGGTGCTCCAAGATTAAATGACCTACCCCATTTGTGACAATGACAGACGCAGCCCCACAGCGGAGCAGCTCGGGCCGGTACTGGTGCCCGACGTAAACCGACGCAAGCATTTAAACCAACCCAGTGCCCCATCTGCTGGAAAAACAAGTGTTTACCAACTTTGAAATCTATTTCTACGACTTGTAGCTGAGCAAAATGACAACACCGTGCGCAGCTTGTAATGGCGAGGGCATGAAAGATGGTGGTATTTGTACAGACTGCAAGGGCAAGGGGAAAATCGATTGAACAAATTTCGCTTGCGAATTTCCTTCGGTTGTACATGCACGTGGGAAGCTGAGGTACGTTGCGCGGCTCGTTTCGAGACTACCAACGCGCTGACACAGTTTGTAATTAGGAACCATGACAGCATTTACGCCAGTCGAGGTCAACACTATTGAGTGGCCCTCAGCCCGGACGGCGCTGTGCTGTTTTAAGTCCCAGATGAGAAGTATGCATGACTGTCAAGCTATACAAAAATCCCATCCTACTCTTCGTTCAGACGTTCTGGGTAAAAGATCATCAAGAGAGTTGGACAGGCTGGAGATGCAGAACATGGGGGCTGACGTTAGCTGTGTAGTTTAATCTTCAATGACGTACACAGTACCCAATTCCCGTTGCGAAATGAATGAATGCCAAGGGTGATTTTCTTAGATGATGACAAATCCTAAAACCAGCCCCAATATTTAGATGCCTCAAATCTAGGGCGACAATATCAGGGACTAAAAGCCGGCGCTCACTCCCGTCCGTCTCTCACTTTTGTGAGCACCCCTGCACTCGATCCCCACTTGAAACGCAGATTTGAGAAGTCCCCTGCACTCACAAATTCGTGAATACCCTTGTGTGATCTCCGTGTAGCCTAGCAATGTTAACCTACATGACGAGAAACCCCACTTCAAACAACCAGTGGCAACAAAATTTGGACAGCGGGCTATCAAAACGGCAGGAGGAGCTTCGTCGTGCCTGATCTGCTGTCCAATCGGATTTGAGATATCGTCTGCCTGCGAGATCCCTGGATTCGTATGAGAGAGGAACTAACGTCTCTTTGATATTGAACACCCTACCTGGACATGGATCGCATTGTAACCCGTTCGTTTGAGGAGTATGGAACACGGGGGTTGACTTCGCGCCAACCCATCCTTACTAGCCAATAATTGAGATGCGTGCAGATGTCCCATTGACCTTTCGACCAAACATATCAGGGGTCTCTCAATGTAGGGCCTGGACGTATACTGTAGAATGCGGACTCCCTGGTAATCTCATCCTGGGATTTATTAGTTTGTCAGCCGGGGACCCGACACTGCAAAACCAACAGTATCACCGCGGTCGGTGGCTTGCAGAACGGTAGATGTAATCATGTCGATTCACATCAAATGTGATTACCCTGGCACCTGCGAGTGCGCGACAATCTCAGCTGAGTATTAATCTGCCGATCAAGAGGACTTGCTTCACCTGGGTAATGTCGCAAGAGCTCTCGGAGTCCTCCCGGAGTATAAGAATGGCGTTGCGCCGCCAAACTTATGTTCGACTTTTCTTTTTCTCAAAATCCCCGCCAGAGCAACTGCCCCATTTTCGAAAAGAAACCACTATTGTTCTAGTAGAGCTACTTCTCATCTAAAATCCATTCTCGGCCATCATGTCATCTGTTGCGGATATGCCTCATCCCTTTGCCAACTCGCGGTCGACTCCGCCACCTAGCCCTAGTGCCTCTACGATTTCAGGCTCTAACATGCGCGAGATTGAAAATGGAGAGACAATGTTCGCTGCACGGCTTATCACCGCCGTCGAGAAGCTCGTGGAAAACAAGCTATCCGACAACCGCCCCGCCGGCACTGAGAACCCTGAAGTAAAGGGTACTAAGTCTTGTGCTGGCCGTGCGACTACTCTAGCATACAAGCACGTTGAAGAAACGTAGGTGGCCTTTCTGGCTGCTTTATGCATCATCTAATGAAAGTATTCCAGCTGGGATGATAAAACGTTCAAATACAAGATCGTTGAGGATAACCAATCCAGTGTCGGAAATCTCGACCAATTTGTATTTGTTACCAGAGACAGAATCGGCAAGTTAATATCTATCGACAGTGAGCTTGTCTAATCAGCCTTATAGATAGAAGAACACAGGACAAAACAACCTTCATTGACGTCAAATCCGCGACACTTCGAGATATCCTGAGGGAAGCGTGTCGCGATTTCCGGGGTATTTCACTTGCTGGTGATACTCCTTCAGTAGGATTCCCATTTACCTTTTCAAAGGCTAATAACTGACATTCAAAAGATTGAACAAAACGTTGTCTTTCACATTCGAAGCTTCCTGAGATACCGGCGCGATACCATTGTCGCGGAACAAGACGCGATGAGCCATAGCCATTTGAATCTCTTTGTGGATTACATTGAGGCGGAGTTTCACTCAGTAGACGAAGAGCTTGCTGGCCTTACCGTCAAGAATGAGATAACCTTTGATCTTCTCTGGGCTTTATTTGAGCCAAACGAAAAGGTCTTTACTACTTGTCCTGGCACTGGCTCCCCGAGATGTGTTCTCCACAACTATTGCGAAGAAGGGGAAGAAATGGACGGGTCCAAATTCATGCGCCTTGACACTCGCTTCCTAGGCACCGATGGGAAAATTTTCGGTGAAGCAACCAACAGAATCAAAATCCCGCATTTTCCTGGAGCCAGAAGAATCGACTTCCTCCCAGCCTACCCTTTGCGTTACCATCATCACTACGATGAGATATTCCGAGAGCTGGTGGAGAATGGTCGTCGATTTATCTCCTTGCATGGCAGTCATCATCTTCAATACCGAGGATTCGCCTTTTTTTTTGATGATGAGGGTGAGATCGTGAAGCGCCATGTTGACGGGCGGATCATGGTGGATTCGGTCGGCTTCCGGGAGCATAACCCTGGCCATCCGCAGCCGACTGTCCGAAATGTCAACCCCATACAAGAGACACCCGGGCCGTCCAACTGGAATGGGTCTTTCAGTTCGGAGACAGTGGTATTGCAAGACGAAGATTTCCTTATCTGCGGTCCAACTGTCCTAGGATTCTGTCTTGGCGGTAAAAAGTTTCGTAAGTCGAGACAATTCCATGGATAATTTTGCTGAGGGCTAACAATTTCTCAGTTGAGTTTGCTGTCGCTCATATCAGCGACATCACGTGGATGCCGTCGTCCTACGACGACGTCAAGATACCCGACGCCCAGAAGAAAGCCATCTGGGCTCTTACTCACACGTACTTTTCTGACGATACTGAGAATGGCCTCGAGGATATCGTACAAGGAAAAGGACGGGGCATCAACTTTCTACTATAGTATGTACTGCGAATATACAGCCTTTTCCTTTTTGACTTACAACGGTGTTAGTGGGCCGCCCGGCGTCGGCAAGACGTTAACAGCCGAAACAATTGCGGAGACCCACAGACGGCCGCTCTACGTGGTCCCGGCGGGCCAAATTGGTGTTGATCCGGTACAGGTGGAGAATATTCTCACAAACACCTTCAAGATCGCAGGTCGTTGGAAGGCAATCCTGCTTCTTGATGAGGCAGATGTGTTTGTGTCTCAACGTTCCGACAACCCGCAAGTCAATGCCCTTGTCTCGGTATTTCTTCGAGAATTGGAGCGATTTGATGGCATTATGTTCCTTACGACGAACCGAGTGCAGTCCTTTGATACAGCGATGATGAGCAGAATTCACCTTGCCCTGGAATACAAACCGCTGGGAATAGACTCGCGTCGAGCTGTCTGGAAGTTTTTCCTGGAGAAAGCCAGGACCCAGCATGGCACCTCGAATCTTACTGAACTAGTTGATATCGTGGCGCACAAAGAGCTCAATGGCCGCGAAGTATGATCATACCCGTTCTTTGAGACCATAACTGACTATTGCACAGATTCGAAACACTGTGCTTGTGGCACAATCTATGGCTGTGTATGAGGGTACAGTTGTGTGCGAGGATCATCTCATGGAGTCCATTACAGCACGGGAACAAGTCCGCGAACATCACCTTGGTGTCGGTGCTTCTGACAACTTGAGATCTTACTTCTGATCTGACTAGCTGTGTTCCATCCTCACTACACCTCTAGGTGCGGCCTGATTATGGGAGGGGGAAGTAGACGAAGGGGGAAAGTTGCTATATTGTCTTTAGTTCTTATGATTTTCACTCCTTATACATTCTTAGTTAGGACCTGGCACTGCAGGTTGGGGGTCTCGTACATGAGAAGGATAAAGGGAGAAGTGTGCTTCGAATAATTACGTGGACGCATGTGAAGCGGCGCGGAACAAAATAGAGGGTTAAGGTGGTGGCCCGTCAGTCCCTACAGTCTTCAACTGGCCACTAGGATATTTTAGCAACACCACGCTCGTTACTCTGTAATCACATTCATGAATAAGAGTGCTTCTAAGGCGAATCTTGTGGAGTGTTACCTTCATCTCAAACTCACTTGCCGGTTAGTGTATGATATTGTCGAGCGTCATGATGGCTTCTTGGACTGTTTGGCCGCCATGACCTTGACTCCTGAAACTGATCAACCACTCGGGAAGTGGATAAATGCAACCATCCTCGTGTTGGTCCTTTTGTCTCATTAATCACGCGTTATACGGTGTGGTGGAGCA